>VMDR010004484.1:7995-59778 GCA_007922815.1 Macrotus californicus
CAGGGGGCCTGCTGAGGGCTCCCCTCTCCTGCTTCCTCCCCTCACACACGCCTTTCCCACACATCCACCTGAGTCTTCCTTACATTGTCCTGGTGTCCTTGTCCTGGAGCGAGTGCAGGAACAGGGGGCTGACCCCCAGCAGCTTAGACACTCCCTCCTGGCCCTTTCACCCTTCCCCCCCCCCCCCCACCGCCACACTTAACTGCTCCCACCCCACTCTGTCTTCCCTCACCCTCAGAAGTGATGACAACTCTTCATTTAGCCATAGTGTCTTTCTGTTTGTAAAACTTGTCTGCATCCATCCATTTTCCTCTCTAACTCAGGATGCTAGCCCCATTGTGCACTTGGGGAAACTGAGCACAAAAAATGACCTTTTCAAGGTCATTCAAAGGAGTTGGGATCATAGCTGGATCTGCACCCTCATCTAAGGCCTCTAAGGCCATGTTTGGACGTGGCCAGGCTTCTGCAGAGGCCTCAGGCACTTTTGCTCTGGAGAGCAGGGTGGGGGTGGGGGGTGGGGGATGGGCAGAGTCTCTGGCTCCCAGCAGGCAGAGTAGTCCTGGGTGGAAGGCCCAGAGGCCAGCCTTCAGGTGGTGGAGGAGAGCCAGCCTGATCCAGTTGCCACTTCATGCTTGGCCCTGAGTCTCCACTCTCTAGCCTTCAGGGCCACAGGGCACGTCCATCTGAAGGAGCTCCAATGTGCCTGTGCCCCAGGCTGTGTGTCATCTTCCAACAGGAGTGACCAGATAAGCTGGTTGAAGCTGTCATTCTGGTGAAAGCAAGGTCCCCCGTCCTACAGAGGCGGCTGACTGCCTCTCCCTCACCTCCTTCTCTCCTTTTTCCTCTTTTAGCTTCCTGTTCCAGTCCCTCTTCTGCTGTGTTCAAAGTAGTCGTTCCTTTCGTCACCGTCTAAGAGACCTGTGCATCTCCGGGGTGTGGGAAGGGCTCAGAGGCCCTACACAGGCTCAGGAGACGCCCTCTCCATCCCTTTCTCTCTGGCTTCTCGTTCTTCTCATTGCCTTCTCTTCCTCTGGGTCCTTGAGGGACTGGGGACACTGCACTGGGGGCCATTACCTCCTGGTGGCAGAGAGCCATCCCCCCTCCCCTCGCACATGCACACACTACCATCAGCCCCCTCCAGTCTCTAAGCCCTTCAAACAGAGCTGGTACCCTGCTCCCTGGAAGAAGAAGCTGGAGGGGGCAGGCAAGGCCAGTGCCTCCGGTCAGCATCCTCTGTGGACAGTAGATGCCTTCTCCTCCTGTTTCCGGCAGCGGAGGCCAGGTCCCCGCTGAGGAGAGGCTTCCTGGAGATTTGGGGCAGGGGCTCAGGTCTGTGGGGGTGGGAAGTGGGGAGCTGGGTGGGGGAGGGAGGTGGCCCAGCTCCTCCATCTGTGCCTGTGGCAGCCGGCCAGGCTGGGGAGTGAGGCGCTGCCTGCGGCTCTCCCAGGGAAATGTGATTTCCCGCGAGTGAAGCGGACTGTGCAGTGTGGAAATTGGCTCTTTTCTGAGTGAGCAGCGGCTGCTGCGGAGTCTGCGGGCTGGGCCGCGGGAAGCCGTGCCGGCCCCTGGAGTGCGCTGGGAGCAGCCATGTGCTGAGAACTCATTAGGGATAAATCAAACCAGCAGCAACATGGAGCCAACACTGCTCCCCACCCCCACCATGCCCAAGACCCCCACTGCCCCCAACTCCTCCCCAGCCAAGACACTTCCCTTGTCAGAGAGCCCAGGCGCACACACCACGGTCAGACACAAGCCGCCCTAAACCCAGGAGCCAGCCTGGAAGAGAGATGTATGTATTCACAAATAAATGTTTGTTGTTTGCTTTTTGGGGGTGGTGTCATAGGTAGCAAGCTTAACTGACGACAAAGACCTTGCTAGGAGCAGGGAGCTCACCCTTCCACCACCTCATCTTTCCACCACCCTCCAGCTGCCTTTTCATACCTGCCCCTGCCTCCTGGGCACCAGAGGGGAGGCCCTAGCTGTGGGCCACACGGATCCCCCCACATCTACCTGCTGGAGAGATGAGAGGCCCGATCTACCCACCTGGTCCCCAGGGACCTCACTGCGGCAGAACAGAAAGTGTCCACAAGGGATGAGCTCGGTCTGAATGGAAGCTCAGCTCCACCAAAGGGAAGGGAAGGGGCGTAGAAAGAAAAGACAACTCTTGGCAGCAAAACCAGGGCGGGGGCAGGGCTGCTCCACTGGCCATCCCAGGGACTGAGCCGCGGAGGTCCTTGGAGCCTGTTAGTGTCATGTACCCAGCCCCTGTCATAAGGTCCTCACCTCTATTCCCCATCCCCCTGCTAAAGAGCCTGGGCCTGGACCTGGCACCCTCCCCCCTGGTGCCTCCTGGGGGCCCTGAGTTTCCTCAGCTGTGAAACGCGAGGATCGGGCATGGATGACGCGCAGCTCCAGCACTGTGACTCCACAGTCACCTGGGTCAGTGGAAGGCGACGCAGCCTCGTCTGACTGGTTCAGGTATGAAGACCTACTTCCCCCAAATTCCCCAGGTAATTTTCCGCTAAACCATAGGCAAAAACCATGTTCTCACGTTTGGAATCCCGTCTCCGTTCAGGGTGGGGGTGAGGGCCCTAGGGTGCTGCCTCAGCTGACTGAGTTACAGCCAGGCATCAAAAGGACAGACACCAGAGCCCACTGGCCACAGTTAGTACAGGCTGGGCTCGAGAAGTCACATTCATTCATTTGGAAGTCTCTCATAGACAGACTACCTACTATGTGCCAGACCCTGTGGTAGGCGGCCAGAAGAAAACAGGATGAATCCAGTTGGAGTATTATATCCCCCCCACAAAAACAATAAATCAAAAACAGAACAAAAAACCCTTGGAGATTAGAGATGAGACATTCATGAAAGTCACTTACAGAGCAAGGTAGGACAGCGATGACAGACAGGCATGAGAGGAGTGACAGAAAGTGCTGTCAGGGGCCAGGTGGTATTTATTTGCAAAGTCCCTCAGGCCCCGGGCCTTCCTCCACCATTCTTAGCTTCTCCAAGCAGCAGCCACCAGGAGCCGACCCCAGACTCTAAAGTCTTCCCGGGAAAGGGCTTCCCCTGTGTTTCTGTGTTACAGGGAGGGCAGCAGGCAAGATATGCAAGTCCTTTCCCAGCCTGGCCCCAGCCTGGGCACCCAGACAGGGGCTGCACTGGCGGGCTTAGGCCTTTCTCAGCCAGTGAGCAGGGAAAGGAGGGCAGCTTCCCAGGGCCTTAAAACAGAGCAGAAGCTGCCCCTCCCTACCTGATCTTGGCTAGTGCCCCTTCTCCCCACCACAATACCCTCCTCACGAGGCTGGGACCAGCCCAGCCATTTGACCACAGGTCTTCCAGGGAAGAGAGGACGAGGGTCCTGGATAGACAGGGTGGGAAAGAGGCCCAGGAGGGGAGACCGGTACATGGAGGTGGAAACTCAACTGGCTATGAGTTCTAGGTCTTGGCTCTCCCTCCCCATAAGCTCCGGCTCAGGGGTGGTGACAGTGGTGCAGGCCTTGGGGACAGGCCTCACCTCCCCGGTCCCTTCCTCCATCTGCATTTCCTCCAGCTCTACTTGGAGGCTGGAGGGAGGGCCTGGGGACTGCAACACCATGGGGGGAGCGGGTGCCCCTCCTGCGGCAGCCGGCCCAGGGTGGGAGCTGGGGGTGCCCCAGACCCAGCCGAGGCTCAGGGTCCATCTGGGCATGTCTCCCACTAAGGAGGAGCTGAGGTGGGGGAGGGGAGGGCGGGGAGGTGAATAAATAATAGGAAATAAAACTTCATGAAGCAGAAAATAAAAGGCAGATTATACAGATGTGGCAATTTGAAGGATCATTGCCTCTGTCCTCTTTTTAACTGCTGCATCTGGAGTTCTGAAGCCGCTTATCCTCTCCCTCCCTCTGCCAGGTCCCCGCCTGGCTGGAGGCCCCCACAGAGCCAAGGCACGCTTGGGGACAGCTCTTCCAATGGCTCAGCTGTTGGCGTCTCCTAGCACCATGAGACAGCGCCAGGCCCTGGATGGCCCATGGGCCGGGTGGCAGGAGGAAGGTGGGCGGGGAGCAGCCCTGAGAGAGGGAGGCCGTGGCCGTGACCGAGTGAGCAAGGGGCGCGTCTCTGAGAACAGAGTGTGGGCGAGGACGAGGTGGTTATGGGGGTGTGGACAGGGCAGGGATGCCAGAAAGAAGCCCGGTGATCAGGACCAGGGTGGGGATTTGGGTTGGCAGGATGAGGGGCACCCCTTGCTGAGGGGCTTGGAGGGGGCTTAGCTGGATGGCAGTGTCTAGACCTCTGTGTCTTCGTGCAGACAGCTTCCTTCTCATCTTCGTTGAAATTCGTCGTTGGCCCCCAGCTGGACACTGTGCCAGGTGCTGTATAAACAGACATGGTCCTTACCCTGAAGGAATTTCCAGCCTAAGACACACACACACTGACATTTTGTTTATCTTATTTTAAATATTAATGTATTCCCCACCTTGCTCCCAAGAGGGCCTGAGACAGCTCACAGGAAGTACACTCAGCAAACCAGTAAAATACAACCGAGAAACAAAGCACCGGAACCACAGGAAATTCGCAGCGAGGGGTCTGTGGGCCTGAGCGGCTTCGGTGAGGGGGAGGGGTCTGTACCTGGGCCGAGTCTCTCGGTGGCCAGGTCAAAGGGCTGTCCGGTCACTTACCCAATTTGTTTGCTGGACAAAGGAGTCATTGCTTCTCTGTGCATGTTCCTCCCATCCCTGTCCCTGTCACACCAGATAGGAACAAAGAGATCAGAGAATAGAAGCTTCTACCCGACACCAGAGGTGAGGTGAAGGACTTTCTGGCTCCAGCCTCCTACCATCCTGGAGGGCTGTGTTTCATGGCAGTGGGCAAACGGTGGTCACACAACCATTACTACAAACAGGGAGTGAGGAGGGGATGACGCTTAGTTCAGACTCAGGTATAATAAGTAACATCTGCACAGAAAGTGACCACTTCCACGTCCTGCAGGCAGTTAGAATTCTGGGTCGGAAGTTCAGAGCAGAGATGGGGCAGAAGGCTTAGACAAGGACAGTTCCCAGAAGTTCCCCGAGGCCCTGAGGACAGCAGATCCTGTGGAAAGGCTGAGTTCAGGGGTGGGAAGACCAAGGAAGAAAGGCAGAAAGTAAACATGCAAGTACAACAGAAGAGCCAGGAGCACGTGGGGTGCGAGAGCCAAGGCGGGGACGAGCTTGAGGCCCAGGGTTTTCCACTCGAGGTGGCATGCCCTCAGCGGGGCCCTGGGGACGCAGCAGATGCCAGACTGCTGGGTTCCTGCCCTCAGGAAGTTGTGTTCTCCTGGGAGCAGAGAAGGGAAAGGCTGGGAGGGACAGGCAGGGAGGGGTGTAGAGAGTCACAGACTTGGTGTGATGGAGAATGACTGGGAAGGGGGGCTCAAGCAAGGCTTCCTGCAGGAGCTGGCATTGGATGTCAGTGGGCTTCTCCTCTTCCCACTCCTGGGAGGCCCTGGAATTTCTCCACAGCAAGTCCCAGTTCTAACCTTTGGGGGGTTTGCCTCCACCCCACTCCCATCTTGGAAAATGGGTTCTGATTACCTGGAGTTCCTGACTCTAGTGATTGGCTCAGAAATGGGCCATGGCCCAGGGTAGACCTTTCAAAGAAACTCTACTCCTGGACTTTAGTTTGCACTCTCCAAGGAGCAGATATTCTCTGTGGGCTGGACTTGCACCCAGAAGAGGGGGGCCTGGGTCTGGGCCATCTTGGTGCCATCAGGGGGCCATTCCTGCCTCCTAAGCCTGGGAGATGGAGCCCAGGTAGCCCCGGAGTAGGCCTCACCTGACCTGGATGCAGACTGTCTAGTTAGTGGAGCC
The DNA here is from genome assembly GCA_007922815.1 of Macrotus californicus. NCBI lineage: Eukaryota > Metazoa > Chordata > Mammalia > Chiroptera > Phyllostomidae > Macrotus > Macrotus californicus. Next base: position 13,825 of record VMDR010004484.1, read on the forward strand.
AATCACTATCCTTTCCTGCTAAAGCCCAACTGAGTTTTGTGACTTGCAGCACCCAGGCAGGCAGAGGCCCAGCCTCGAGCAGGACTCACATGTCTGAGCGCACAGCCTGAGCCCGAGCCCAGAGGAGGGGCATGTGCATGAGGTGAGGCCTCTGAGGCTGTGTACTAATAGCTAACCCGCCCTGATTTCCTTCTGGGCCAGGCATTGTTCTCAGGTGTTTACGTGCATAACTTCACTCAGTCCTCCAAGGGCTGTGTGAGGTAAGCAGTGTTATTATCCCCTTTTATAGGGGAGCAAACGGGAGCAGAGGAGGCTAAGGCACTGGCCCCTGGGCTAACATAAGGGACAGCTGGACTTGCTCCCAGGCAGCTGACTCCAGGGCCTGGCCATGTGGTCAACAAGCCAAAGGTTGCCAACAGGGGAAGAGGATGAATGTTGAGAAGACACTGGATTTGACGATGGAGGGTCATCAGTGGCCCCTCTTGGCCACCTGAGAGGTGGCATTTTAGGGAGGGGTGGGGTGGAAGCCCATTTGCCAGGTGTGAATGGGAGCCAGGGGCCAGATGAGGGAGAGAAGCAGCTAGAAAGACCATCTTTTTCTTCATGACGGTGATACTTGAAGGTGTTTGCAAGGTGAGACAATGAAGGGGTGAAGATTAGGCCCAAGCACCTAGCCAGGACCCCTGAGGGAGACAGGCTCAGGGTGGGCAGAGAAGCGGGGGGGCTATGTGAGGGCTCACGGGAGGGGTCAGTCTGAGGAACGCGGAGAGCACTCTTGCCTCCAGAGAGGGGAAGAGGAAGGGATAGGTAAAGGTGTGAGCCTCAGTTAATGGTGAGGGACACAGGCACACAGAAGGGCTGGAGGCAGAGGTGTTGGCAGAGGCACAGCGGGGAGAGCAGGGCACTCAGAAAAGCCATAAGTAAGTACGTGGGAGCCCATGGGGCTTGGGGACGAGGCAGGAGGAGCAGGTGTGGGGCTGTCACCTTGTCACAAAGTTCCAGGTTGCTGTCTTCCTTCCCCCCTTTTATTTCTGACTTTGGACTTACAGCAGAGTTGCACTAATAGCATAGAGCATCTCCAGGCCATTTTTGGGGTCTGTCACTTGGCCTTACGCACTCAGGTCATCTTGTATTCTTAAAGCAAGGCTCCTCCAAGCACTGAGCGCGTCCTCTACTGCTGGACAACTACACTCCTGGGCTTCCTGTGAGGTCCCTATGATCTGGCCTCAGACCCCTTACACTGTGCGTTCCTCAACCTGCCTCCCCACACCCTCCAGCCCAGCTCCTTCCAACCCAACACACTCCACTTGTCTCCGTCTGACTCTGGGCCCCCAGAGAAAGGACCCAGGCTGAGGCCTTAGTGACATTTTGTTCTTTCCTGGTGCCTAGCAAACAACCGACTAAGTAGGTCATCAACAGAAAGCCAGATGTAGCAGAGATGCGGAGAGACAGGGCTCCCACCTGAGCCACGATGGCCCAGGGCCCTGGAGCCTGTGCTCCCCTGGGTGGGAAGGGGGAACTGAAGACACACTCCCACCGGCCTACAGAGCCCAAGCTCACTTCCAAGAACCTGTGCCCTCCCCTCCTGCAGAGATGGACCAACCCACAACCTGTGGGAAAGGAGACTGGGGAGGCAAGAAGGTCAGATGCAGGCCTGTCCATCTGACCTGCCCCACACCCAGGACTGGGGCTGTTTCCACTTCTGTAGGTCACCTGGGACAGGTCTGTGGGGAGCTCAAGGCTGTCCCCCTAAGGCCCAGACATTTTTTCCCTCTCATCTGCAGGATGATGTTGAAGTCCTTACCCTTTGCATGGTAGAGACGTGTCTGGATGCGGGAGGCCTGGCTTGGGCCATGCCTGGTTCTGGCTAGGACTAGACAGACTGACTTCCTGCTGTCAGTGAACCAGGTGCTGCAGCACACACCTGGGCCCAGGAGCCAGGAAAATACAAGTCCGCCTCCCAGTGGCCACCTGCCATAACTGCAGCCCAACACCGCAGTCTCCACCCCACCGGCAGCACTGGCCCAGGGCCTGGGCACCATCCTCTGGCTCTGCAGGCCTCAGGTGCCCAGGTAAAAGGGAAGTACCAGTTCTATATGAGCAAAGAAGCATCGAGTGTTACACACGTGCACACATCAGACAAACCTCTGCCTTTTATGTTGGTTTTAGAAATACGGATACATGCTCAGTGAGGTCAAATAACTCATCCAAGGCCATCTAGATTAAGTGTCAGTCCTGGGTCAAGTCATGTCCACCTGACACCAGGCCTCCACCTCAATAACAGGAAACAATTGAGCTCTGCTGTGCAGTTACCTGCACTGCACACCAGAGTTACCCAGGGGCCTTAGGTGCACATCCACACCTGGAACTACATCTACTGAATCCAAATGCCTGGGCACAGGTAGGAAAGTGTCTTCAGCTCACCTTCACAGGAAGATGACTGCTTCTGTGCCACCAGCTGGGAACCAGAGAGCAGGACTGTCACTTCCGGGGAAGTCAGGGACACGTTCAATCATTTTTGAGTTCCTTAGCACAGGCCCGTGAATTTGTCAGTATTACTTGGGAAATGAATGAATGAACAAGTGAATGGGAGAGGTCCCCTCCAGTGTGATAGCAAACGTGTGACTGCTGCACACAAACACACAGCGCTCTACACACAGACACACACACACATACACTCACAGACTTTCATATGCCTGCAGGGCAGAGGGGATCCAGCCTAACAAGCTCCAAGTGGCCCCAGCTGCCCAGCCCTCCCCTCCTCACACACTGGTGCACACCTTTCTTCACTGACCTGTATTTATTGCACACCCATTGGGTGCATGGCTCAGCCCCAGGCCCTGGTCAGACACCTCTGACCCCCAAGGGCCAGCCCCACTTGGGGGAGTTGCAGGTCCCAGGGCTGGTTACAAGCATGGACAAGGAGGGGCGGAGGAGGCCAGGCAAGGAGGCTGGAGAGGCAGTGCGCCAGCCAGCAGGCGGCAGGCGGGCAGCAGAGGCCCCTCTGGGCGGCAGCCTGTGGGCACACTTGGCTGAACAGAGACAATGGTGGCCGCTCCTCTAGCTCAGCCTCCTTCCCACAGGCACAGCCTCAGGTCCCTGAGTGTCTGGGAACCCCCACCCACCCCCAAGAACAGGCTCAGCTGGGAGCAGCCAGAGGGCAGCTCAAGGGGACTTCTCAGGGAGGGCAGGGATGCAGAGGGGGCGTGGTGGCCCTGGGGAATGAAGCTTTAAGGGATGGGGTGTGTGGGAGGGGGTCTGGTCCTCAAACTCTCCTCAGCTGCAGCTCCTTCCAAGAGGCCCCAAGGGGGTGGGTCACCACCTCTTACCCTCAGCCTCCCCAGGGGGCTGAGCCTCTTTCCTGGCCTTGGAGATACAAAGGCCCCTTGTCCAGGGCTCCCCTGGACCCCCACAACTTTTGGGCCATTGGCCCTGCTCTGTTGATTGGCAATTGGGCACGGGAGGCGGGTCACTCTCCACTGCCCTGGTGCAGGGCCCACTAGGGAAGGGGAGACAAAGGCGCAGGCCCCAGAGTCAGTCAGCCTCCCTGGGCCCTGTGGCCTGCCTGTCTGCTTAAAGGCTGTCCCCTCCCAGGGCAGGCCAGAGTGACCCTGCTCCCTCAGTCACAGGAGACTGGCTGGGGTCTTCCAGGGCCTCTCCCAGGAGGTCACCGGATTCTAGCAGAGCAAGACTACCCCCAGGATATAACTGCCCAGAGGCCTCTGCTACCCCACGCTCTCCAGGAAGCTCAGGGCCCATCATGCTCTGCTTCTGGAACAAGTGCTGAGATGCCCCTAGGCTCGGAAACACGGCCACTCTGGATTTTGGAGGAGTGGAGAGTGACATGGGACAAACTCTGGGGGTGGAGCCAAATCTTTGGCTTCCCTCCTCCCTTGGGAGGGCAGGGAAGGACCTACCACAGGGGGGCGGGCAGAGCAGTACTGGCAAAGCTCAGAGAGGGAGATGGGCTGTCCTCCAGCAGGAAAGGGAGGGGCCTCACCCTTGTCCTGGGACCACTGACAGGGGCTCCCCAGAGGGTTTCACCCCAGAGCAGGGGCCAAAGTCTGTGAGGTGACACTGCTTCACAGCTGATGGCGGTTCCGTTTGGGGATAATCTTCCGGTAGGTTCTTCGCTCTGAGATGTTGCGCTTCACCTTGGCCGTGGTGGGGGCCTCGTCCTGGTGCAGAGAGGGGCTTGAGTGGGACTTCTTCAGGCTGGGCTTGGGCTCCTGGGTGTCTCCAGCTTCCCTCCCCAATTGCTCCTCCCACAGATCCAGGTCATCTGAGGGGCAGTGCAGACGGGTCACCAGCAGCTGCAGGTACATCTCATAGCGGGTTTTCTGTAACACACAGGTACCCCCACCTTAGCATCACCTGGCCCCAGGTGGGGAGGAGGCTGGAGCCATGAGGGACAGACAGTTCACATGTGTATAATGCTACGGTGACAGAAACTTCTGCAGAAGGAGGACTGGATTGACAGCTAGCATCTGTGTTGCACCTACAACCAGTGTTATCTGGACGGTATCACAGTAACGCCGATGAGCCAAGCCTTTACTAACAGCCAACACCATGTGGTGCTGTAACTGACATCTCGCAGACGCTGAAAGACCTGTGACCCACCAGGCAGGCCTAAGATCTGCGCAGCACTGCACCAACAGCCCACGTCTGCACTGAACCCTTGTTGAGTCTGAACAGCATTTTAACTTTGGCATTTGGAGAGTGTGATGCCGATGGCTCTCATCTGCTCAACACTCCTAAGGCCTCTGTAACTAGAACCTCCAGACATGGTTCCCAGTTTGCTCAGTGCCTTCCCATCCTCCATCGCACGAGGTCATCATCCCAGCCTGGCTCTCTTTATGAAGAAGGATGAGGGGCCTCAGCTGCTACAGATCCTGCTGGTCAGGGTGCAAAGGGGCTGGAATTCTGCAGGCAGACCCAGGTCCTGTTGGCCACCCTTGGGGCCTCTGGGAGGTGATGTGCTCACAGCCATGGATGCAACAAGCCAGAGGGACGGCCAGGGAGGGACAGGGTAGCATAGGGGTCCAGTGGTACAGCCAGCAGGAGACACTGACGTTAGCTTCTCCGGTGTTTGCCTTTGGATCACCTCTGACCCCTCTGTTGTCACACTGCCCCTTGCCTGTCCTTGCTGCTTAGGTCCTAGAATGTGTACAGACATTAGGCCAAAGCAGAAATCGGGTAGGGGGTTGGGGGTTAAAACATTTCAAATTTATCATAGAACTAATAAAGGTCATTCCTTAGTTAATACCATAAATGACTAGAGTAGCATGTAAATTTACCGGGTTTGGACAGGTTATTTGATCTCTCCATGCCTCAGTTCCCTCATCTATAAAATGAGGATCATAGTCCCTACTGCAGACTTTTCAGTAATTTAAGGAGATAATCCATGCAAGTAATACGAGCTCCACAAATACAGCCTATAATCAGGTAGGTATTAGGAGAAATAATTCGTCCAGCGTACATTTTTCCTTCAACTTAGGAAAGGTCAAATACACTCCTAGAAGAAAAAGTTGTACAAATGATGTTCCCTAACAGTGTTTCAGACAAGCTCCTGGGAAATGATGGCCTGTGGTCCCAGAGCCCGAGGACACACCCTGCGCAAGCACCTCTGTGCAGATCCCTGGAGGGGATCCTGAGAGAAAGGGGAGCGGAGGCTGCAGTGCCGGATGCGGCCACGAGGGGGAGGGCGTGAGTAGACGTCTCACCTCGTGCTCCAGGTACTCCTTCCGCAGGCGGTATTCCTCCAGCTCCCGGCCGCGACCCCGCCGCTCTGGTAATTTCCTTTGCAAATCCAGCAGGTCGTCGGAGGCGGCGTCCAGGCAGTTCTCGTGGGATCGATGCTGCTCCTCCTAGTTGTAGGAGGCGGTGGAGGAAGCAATCCCGAACTCCCCCCTTTCCTGGTGCACAGCTCACCCCACCCACTCCGTTCCCAGTTAGATGTGCAGCTTCATCCCCTTCCAGGGTCCAGATATTCAGCAGCCCCTCCCCCTTCCGAGGCCAGGTGCTCAGCTCCGCCCTCCCATCATCTCCGATCTAGTCCTCCAGTCCATATACCCCCTTCCCTCGCTGTCCCAATCTCTCCCTGTGGCCATACCAGGGAGCTCTGGGCTGGGCCCACAGGCAGGATGGGCCGCACGAACCGGCGCTGGGAGCCCACAGCGGCTGGGAAGGGCGGCGCGGAGTGCACAGCGGCGGCCAGGTTAATGCGCGCGATCCAGGAACTCATCTCCTTGGCGGTGCTGAGGGCAGAGAGGCCAAGCGTGGGTCCTGCGGCCTATCCCGCCCTCACCTTCCCAGCGCTCACAGCAGTCCAGCAGCGCAGGGCACAGGGCCTCACAAAGCTAGAAGCCCTGCAGCTAGCAGAATGGTTGACCTCAGCTGGTGGTTTGTCATTCATCAACGAGGAAAATCCGGGAAGACAACAGATTTTATATCAAATGCCAAAAATACCATGTCAGTGACTTCTTGGAATTCTCTGTTCAGAACCAGGAGGCGGCTCTGGACTTACAAGGAATAGACACGCAAGCACATTGGCAACAGGGGCTGCGAGCACAGGGCAGGGGACAAGAGGCCCTGCTTCCGTGTGCAGCCCTCGATCCCTTCCAACTGCGCTAAGGTTTGCTGGACAAGATGGCAGCTCCCATCAGGGCAGGGCCAGCAGCCACCAGAGGCAACCAGGCTCGGGGGACAGAAAGCTGGGGCCCTTCTGCTCGTCATCCACCCCAGACTCACGGTGCCTGGAAGAGGTAGAGGCGCCAGTCAGCAGTCCGCAGCTGGAAGACGTACGGCTTCTTGGTGTAATGGGTGGCTGGCGTGGCCAGCGAGTGGTGTACCCCCACAGGCTCATCCACCATCTGCCCGATCAAATTCTCCCCCTCGGGGTCATGGTCCTCTCCCTGCCACAGGGCACAGAGGCTCAGAAAAGAGGTTTGCATAAGCTGCCCACCACTGCAATCATTTTGGGCCCTTCCAACCCCCTCCACACACCACCCCTGCCGCCCATCAAAGTGTGGAAACCCTACCTTCAGGAAGTAGAGGACCATCCCTCGAAGCAGAGTGTGGAACATCTTCCAGCCGCGCTTGCCCCATGGCGCTGCTCCAGGAGCAGAGCACACAGGTGGGTGGGGGCACTCCACCCAGACACACCCAGGCCCCCCTCCTCACCCCTCACACCAGTTCCAGTCCCCCCCCACCCCAGCCCCCAGGTGCAGGCAAGCACACAGAAACATACACACACAAACCACACAGTCACAAACAGGCACGTACCCATGTCACACACAGGCAGTCACACATGGGAACCAAAACAGATTAGAACTATTGGCAAACAAAAACAAATTTGACATTCGGACAGAACATCATCTCTCCCAACACACCCATCCACAAGCACAGCCCCAACCCAGACATCTTTCTGGTCCTTGCAAGGTGATCCCCACTTCAGGAGCCCTTCCAGAGAGGCACAGGGCCCAAGCCCTTGGGCAGGAGGGGGCCTGCTCCCCCGCAGTCCCCCTGGCCTCGCACAGGGCCTGTGGAGTGCTAGTTCTCTGGCTGGTGCCCATGCGACCTGGGGTTGCTGCCCTGCTCCAAAGCTCCGACCACTGAGAAAGCTGCCCAAGTGCAGGACTGGGCAATTTTGCCCAAATGGATCTCCCACCATTCTCTTTCACACACCCCATGTTTCCCACACCTCATGCTTGGAACAAACTATGCCTCCTCCTTTCTCGGGGGAGCGATGCCCTCTGCACAACTTCAAATACCCAGACCCTCCAAGGTTCGGCTCGGATGCCATCATTTCCCAGGAGCTGTAACCCTGCTGTCTCCCACATCCCACCCACAAAACCCCAGACCTGGCACTCCCCCACATCCTGTGCTGGATCCAGCCCTCCCTGCACCTCTCGGACACTGACGTGCTTGTCTTACGTCTGCCTCAGCACACGGGGCTCTGGGGGCAGGAACGTTAGGTCCCTTTTGTGTCTTACACAGCACCCCGCACACAGTCACGGTTGAGGAAGGAACGTGGACTGCCTGTCCTCAACCTGCGCACACGTTGGCACATGTCCCCAAGCAGAGTCACTTGGCGCCCCCACACAGACAGGCCCGCACAGCAGCAGACACCCACTCTTCTTGCCGTCCACGTCATGATGCATCTTTCGAGCCAGGATGCCCTGCTTGTAGGTGGGCACCGTGGGGTCCTGGAGCAGCTGGAGGAAGGGGTTGCTCATCTTGCCAACTGTGGGTGACGGCTGGGCCTTCTCAGGTCTGGCTGTGTCTTCCTCGTCCCTGAACAGAGAATCAGGCGGAGGTACTGTCTGGGCAGAGACCACCAGGAAGCACCCACTGCCTCAGCACCCCTACCCTTTCTCACTGGGGAGCCACACCTCAGCACACTCCAAAAGGAGTCCTTCAAAGCCAACCCACTAGTTCCTGTCACCCCAAATCCCCTGCCTCCATCTCCTCCAGGTGTTACCCGGGCGCATCCACCCTCTCAGACTGGCCCCGGGCCCTGAACTTGTCCCTCCTTCAGGTGGGCTGGGGGTAGTGGAAGGACAGGCCCAAAGGTCAGGCAGGGGTGTGGGGAGGGGATGGTGCTTCCACTTACACGGCCCACTCAAGCTTCTCACTTCGGATAGACCAGTACAGGGCCTGGAACAGAGGCACACAGGTGGCGAGGTAGCCTCGGGCTGCGGGGCCCAAACTCCATCTGGCAGAGGTAGGGTGGGGGTGTGCTGCAGCCTGCCCCTTCCACCCCCGGCACAGCTGCCCTCCTTCCTTGAATGGGAAGGAGCTCATCCACGCATCCAGGACGCACACACAGGCAACCACTTAGGGAGCGTTCGTCATGTGCTGGACATTGTGCCGGAAACCGAGACAAGGTGACCACAGCTGTCCTAGTCCCTGGCTGAGCTCACCGAGGCCCGAACTTGTTCTCTCCAAGGGCAATGAATCATCCACATACCATCCTGCCCAGAGGGAGTTGGCAGAGCAGGACTGGCTGACTGACAGGGCCAAGAACTGCGGTGAATGAGTGAGGTGCCGAACTTTGGAATGACACAATGAAGAGTACTCATGCGGACACGTCCTGTCAGCTCTGTGTAGCCCTGGGCACACCTGCAGGTGCCTGCACATAGTAAGTGTTCAATAAATGTTCACTGACTAGACAAAGGACCAAAGCTGTCATTGCTAACGAAGAGCACACCGTGTGCCCGGTCCGGTGCTGAGCGTCTGACAGCCTCATGTCCCCATGATGACGACACTGTAAGCGGTTCTTCCTCGGGGGGGACCCGAGTTGGCCACGGGTTAGGTCGTGCAAGACAAGAATTCAAACCCTGAAGCCCCGCGCTCCTGGCTCTAGACTTTTTCTTCTTGGCGTCTTGCCTTTGTGCACTTGTAGAACCAAAACCCGTGCCGCTCAGATTTCCCAGGCCTAGGAATCACCTGTAAGCTTAATGACCGATTCGGGGGCCCTGGCCCCAGAAGTCTGGTTCAGCAGGCCCAGGTGGGGCCTGGGAATTTGCGTAAACTAACAAATCCCATGATGACCCTGCAGTCCCTTCAGGCCCTGTCCTCAGGAGGATATGTGGGCAGAGCCAGGCCTGAGCTTTAGCATCCTCCTTGGGACGAGGAACCAGGCTCCAGGCCCCAAGCAGGGAGCAGTCCCACGAGCAGCCCCTTGTACCGCACCTTCAGCAGCTCCTTGGGGAAGTTTCCACCGTCCTGCAGGCCGTTCAGGTTGGTAATGAATTCCTGGCAGCTCATGCTCTTCCCAATGTTCTGTGGCCACGGAGAGAAGAGGGAGAGCTGGCATCTTCCCCGCAAAAGGAGAACACCCAGCCGGCCACTCTGGACCCTTCTCCACTTCCTCAGGGCCTTCCCTGCCCCGTCCCAGACCTCTGGTCTCAACTGCCCTCTTCTACCCCTGTCCTGGTCCCTGCCTCGGGTCCCCAGCCGCTCACCTGTCCATGCAGGTCTGTGTTGAGGAGCATGATGGCACAGGTCAAGGTGTGTATGGAATCTGCCTCAGAGAGGGGTGAGAGGAGAGAAAGCGCTGGAACCGAACTCCGCTTTTCCTCTGCCCACATTGGGTGGGCATCCCCAAATGCTTCTGTTTCTCCACAGCCCCCTCCCACCCATGCTAGCTACCACCCAGGGAACTCCCAAGCAGGCCCAGGGACATGCCATGCCACCCTCCCCGGCACCCCAGAGTCCCCTGCCCTCCTACCCACTGAAGAGAAGAGCCCAGGGTTGCACTGATGGAAGCGTCGGGAGAACTGGTAGAGGACTCGCTCCCGCTCCTGGGTCTCCCCACTGAGCACCAGGGCCTGGAGGAAGCCCCTGGGAGGAGGGCTAGAATCAGGACAGCACCCAGGCGGGATGGCCCGCAGGACCCAGAGCTCGGGCCTGATTCCAGCCCTGGCCATCCCTCCTCCCCAGAGCAGGCCCAAGGCATTACCGGAGGGCACGGTCCAGGCTCTGGCCACCAAACTGGAAGAAGGACAGGTACGCCTGAGCCACAGCCCTGCTGAAGTCATCGCTGTGGAGGGAAGTGGAGATGAAGTCCGGGCTGGGGGCCACAGGCACAGAGGGAACCCAGGGCCTGCACACATCCTGGGACCTGAGAAGTGGAGCTGGGGGCCCCGAGCAAGGCAAAGGCCCAGCCAGCTGGACCTAGGGTCCAGAGAGGGCAGGGGGCAGCCAGGGTCTGGTCTGTACCGGCCCCCCACCTCATGCTGGGTGGGAGGGACAGTGCAGTCAGGGCAGGGAGGCAAAGGGCCAGTCCAGTGGCTCTAAGCTGGGTCAAAGGTGCGAAGAAGTGATGACACCAGTGTCAGAGAGGAAGAGGTAGGCATGGAGAGGGTATAGGGGAGGGGGCACAACCAGGAACAATGGGGTCAGAGGTCACCAGTGGGCTGGAGGGACCCAGGGATGGGTAGAGAGGCCAGTGGAGTGAACCTGTCCTGTCTCCCCCCTAGAGCCTCCTCGCTCAGGCTCAGAGCCCCTTACTTCTTCCTCAGGTGCGCAGCGACTTCGGACTTCCGGAAACCTTCCAGGCGATAGAGGCGGGAGGCCAGGTCCCAGGCCAGCTTCTCGGTCCTGACACCATTAGCCAGCTTGTCTGCAGCCTGCGGCCTCTGGCCCTCCTCTGGGGACTTCACTCGGGGCATGGGGTCCTCAGGAAGCCTAGAAAAGTCCATCTGTGTCCTCAAACTCTGGAGGGGCTCTCAGAGTGCCTGCCCCCCACCTCCCCCCCCAGCTCCAGCTTTGCTGCTAGACTCAGAACTGAAAAAGGTGCTGGGATGAGGCAAGAATAGGAAGCTAGACTGACTTCAGGAATGGCAAAGGCTGGGGAGTCAGGCAGTTTTGTCTCTCCCTGGCACTGTGATAAAGAAACGCTTTACCACGGGAGATGGGACGGTGACCTGCTCTGAGTGAGCGCAGGCTGGCAACCCCCACGGTCTCAGAGTGGCACTCAGAACCACGGAAGTCAACACGTCTCACCTCTACCCGACTCTCCTGTCTCCCCTGCAATATCACAACCTGGTACAGGGTACCCTCCCTAAGTGAATGCTCATTGTCCAGGTTCCCACAGTGAGGGATTACGCAGGGGAGCAGAACTCATCATTACGGGAAATTTTCCTGATAAACTACTCTCTCTGGCCCGACTGGGTCAGTGTCTTCGCTGTAAACTTCTCACAGCATCCTGAGGCTTAGACGTGCCCAACAGGGCAGGTCAAACATAATGGAAACCAACTGAAAAGTAAAATGGCAAATCTTTAAAAAAAAAAATCCAACCCTAGGATTTCATGAAGTCAGTGATGCAGGAAAGCACCAGGATTCACAGGGAGAGGAACTGGGAGAGTCAGGTCAGTGAACAGCTGAAGATGAGGAAAGAAAACAACACACTTGTCCCATCTAAAGGGACCTATTTGGAGAATCAGCTGACAAAGCCTGAAAATACTTCACAAAATGACCTCGTCGATCAGTGTCATTCCTAAAACGATACCTAGACCGAGGGACACTTGGCAAATATAAATGGTCACGGGACTGTATACTGTAAATGATTGAATTGTATCTTAATAGAGCTGCTAATGAAATGGAAAGAAATAAGTAAATAAAGCAGGCCTCTGCAATGTCACGGTGAAAGTCAGGTATGAATGAAAGACACCTATTGGGCCAGCAAGCTTGTGCCAGGAAAAGACAACCTCTTAAGCTGTGTTGAATATAAGATTAAATAAACTCGTTTATGGAGTACTTAGTATTCCTTGTCAAGAAAAGCCCCAATTAAACCTTTCATTATTCACTATGATAGTGTGGCTCCCGTTTTAATGGATTTGTTTATCTTATTTCAGGCTGAAGTGACTTCAAATTTGGCGCAGAGAACCCTCTCTGTTTAGCTGCCGAGCGGCCCCTCTGATCACCCAGCCTCTGAGCACCTCCAGGGACAGCAGAATCTTCCAGATGCATGAGGGGCTGGCTCCTTGACCCCAATACTGATGGATTCCATAGTCCTCACCCGGGGACACAGAGAGGGCAGTGGGGTGGACCCTGCAGTCAGTACAACTTCAGGTCCATGACCTGAACCGTAGCTGCTCTCTTCGACATGACCCCTCATTAGCTAACTGGAGAACAAAGCCCCTTCCTGAGTGGAGACCCCAGGGGCCGATGTCTTCACTCACCATCCACAGGGGCAGGACTAGGCTGGTTTCCCACCTGGCCTGTTTGCACCTCTGGCCACAGTTCTAGGGATGCTTGGTCCTGCTCCAGGCCCAGACCATTCCCTTGGTCCCACTCAAACCTTGCCTGGCTGCTCTGGCTTTCCCTGAAATCTGAGCCAGCTGCCCGGGCCTAGACTCTTAGACCAGTTTCTCCCAGACGCCTCCTCAACTTTGAAGCCTGTGTAAAATCACATGACGTGCTCTGGCCTCCTGTGTCCCAGTCCTACCTGGCATGCCTCCCATCTCTCCAGGCACTTGGCCCTGGTCAGGTTTCCTGGACGCCACCCTGCCTCTCCTGCTGTCCAGCCTTGGACAGGCCTCCTGGGGCCCTGATTGAACACACTGAAATCCTCTCCACGTGGATGACTCTCTGCCCTTTGGCTTCTGGTGCCTTCAAACCCTCCTGTCTTCCTCAAAACCCTGCTAGTGCCCGGGCATATAACCCTAGCTTAGCTGACATTAGTGTGTTAAATCCCAGAATGCACTCCTCCCGCTCCCAGACCAGGGTCTTCCCACTCACCAGTCCCGCACTTACCCCCCTGAAGAAGTCAAGTGAACAGCGGGCTGGACAACTCTGGTGTCTGCGGTGCCAGCGGGGCCCTCGTTCTTCACTTCCTCCCCTGGGGCTGGGGCTTCTCTGGCCTCCTCTCTCTCCAAGGAACTTGGCTTTGCCCTATCTGTCTCCAGGAAAGAAGGGCAGGAAGCCTCCAGGGTCCACGTGGGGAAGATGCTGCTGGGGTGGCAGCTCTGGGGCTGAGGTCTGCCCTCCCAGGAAGACACAAGGCTGGGCCTGGGGCCAGGGCCTCTGCTCTCAGACTCAGGACTGCTGGGCTCCGGCGAAGAGTCTGGGCCCCACCAGGGGCCAGGAGGTGGGGTGCAGGGAGCAGGCTCCTGGGGACACTCAGCATCTCTATCATCTGAGAAAGAGCAGGGGTGAGCTGGCAGGGGACTGAGCAGAGCAGCAGGCTGAGGGCCAGGGGGCTGGGCAGTGCCAGGACAGCCCTCTGCCCCCTCCCCAGGCTCCCCCCCCCCATGGCTGCACGGCATGTCCCGTCCCTCCTTTGGGCAGTGACCTCCCACATGCAGAGGCAGAGGGCACAGGGCTCCCAGGACTCCAGCTCCAGGGCTCAGGATCGATTAACCACTTAGACCCAGGCATCAGAAATGCTGGGGCTTTTGTGCATTTCCTCATGTACTCTATGAGATGAATATTTAAACCCACGGTCCTGACGAGGTCACAGAGGCAGTGGCAGGATTTAGCCCCCAGTCTGTCTGGCTCCAACATGGTACAATAGGACCCTTAACGACACCCGTGGACCCAAGAATGACCTTTGTCCCACTCCAGACCCAAAGCTTCCTGTCACCCAATGTCCCAGACCCCACACTAGGTCTCACCTGTGTCCTGGGAGATGGGAGGCACTTGGGGCCAGGGAGGACCCTGTTCAGTCTGCCAGCCCTCAGGACCCAACAGGGCTTGTTGAGAGGCACAGGGCAGTCTTGAGCCCTGGAGGCCCTGAGAGGTGAACGGGGAGTCCTGGCAAGGAGAGAGGGAGGGAGGGGGAGAGAGGAGGGGAGAATGACTAAGTTACAGGGCCCACCCTCCCTGCTGTCCTCTTGCCCAGCCTGGGACCTGTGTTCAGAGAAGGAACCCCAGATGGGAGAGGACCTGCATCCTAGGCGTCTTGGTACTGAGCCCTGGAAACCACTGGGCTCATACTCCACCTTTGCAGGTAGAGCAGGTGAGGCACGGAGGGGGTAAGTTACTTGCCGAAGGTTGCACAGGATGGGTAGCAGGGCCAGGGTCAGATCTGATATATCCTGTTTCCCAGGTCAATGCTCTGTCCATGCAGGATGCTGCAGGGTCAAGACTGCCCGCCAGAGAAGTCTTAGAGAAGAAAAGGAGAGGGGAACGGTTTGACCTGGGGAAACAGTTCCCAAGGCCTTCCCACACCCCACAAGGCCTCTGGGGCCCCAGGTCCATGTCCACTGACTTCTAGTCTTCCCTGCCCATTGTCCTCCCTCCCTGGTTCCCCTGTAGCACCAGCCCAAGGTGGGGCAGTATATAGGAAGGACGACAGTCACCAGGCACCGGGCAGGGTCTGCCATCCCAGCTGGGAACACACTGCAAGCTCTGAGGGCAAGGACAGGGCTCCCAGTCTTTCCTCTGATGACCCCAAGGGCCCTAGAGCCAGAAGGCCCACCCACACTGGGACCCCAGCCTATGGGGGAGGGGTGACACTCGGCAGTCCCTCTGCTCTCCGGGTAACAGGTCTCCCCTGCTCTCTGGGATCTAGAGATTAGAGTCACAGCCCTGCTCTGCCATCTGAAGTTTCCTTATCTCTTCAGCAGAGGCCTCCCTGGGAAAACTGTGCTCCCTGTTGTCCCACACACTTGTCCCCATAACTTGTCTTGGTTGCTATCAAGGACCTCTGCCACTGTCATATGGGCTTGATCTACTGACACTGGGCAGAGACGGGGAACAAAAGATGGTGAGCTAAAAGTAACAGAGTGCTGAAGTCCCCAAGAAAAGAGAGGACAGGACTCTAACAACTCTCCTGCCAGGAGCAGAGGTCCCCCTGGGCAGCTGACCCTGCAGCTTCAGTTAGGAATGTGCTGGAGGTGGGAGGGGCAGAGTCTGAGAAGGGCCTGGAACAGGCTGCAACTGGAGGAGCCGCCAGACACCACCCTCAGAGCTGGGGGGCTGGAAGCACCAGAGGTAACGGCCATCGCATTCAGGTGACATCACGGCACCAGTAAGATTTCCCATAATTCCAAAGGCTACACCGTTCCTGCCTTCCTATTATGTTACCCCGGGGTTCCCAAAGGCCCTGGCATCTGAAGAGTGTTCTGGGCCCTGTGACGGCAGAGTAAGGCCTGTCCTTCTGTGTCCCCACGCACAGCTCTGGGTCGGTTCAGTTCCTGGGCCTGGCTTACCTCACTGTCCCCCAGGCCAGGCGGTACTGCCGGAGCCTGGTGGGCGGTGTCCAGCACAGCCCAAGAGGAGTGTGGTATGTAGGTGGGCATGGGAGACAGAGGGCTGGTGTGCCCGCTGGAATCAGCCGTGCAGTCCCCTGAGTCTGGCTCAGCTCTCAGTGCCCCTGGCACGCTGCCTCCCAGAAGAGGAAGCTCCAGGGTCTGTGGGCTCTCAGGCTTCACATCATCGTGGGAGTCTGGGAACCGCCAGGAAAAGTGCTCTCTGGGAGCACTGGTGTCCGAGCAAGGGCTCCCCAGGAAGAGGGGGTTATCATAGAAGGCACTCTCCTCCTCTGCACCCCACTCTGGGGAGGAGCCTGGAGCCTCCTTCCCTGGGCTTCCCAAGGCCGGGTTCTCTCCCTCAGGTCTGTGGCTGTCTTCCCCAGAGGCCACCTCCACGGGTGGGCTGGGGTGAAGGCCCGAGTCCAGGGGGCTGGCCAGGCTGGAGGAGCAAGGGGGGCGGTCCACAGGGGCCCTGGGGATGCAGGACCTCAGCCCTGCCCTGAGCTCCTCGGTCTTCTCCAGCTCCTCTTCCAGGTCCAGGACGCACATCTGGGCCTGCAGGATACCTGCCCAGAACACCACTTGGGTCGATGTACTCTGGCTCTGCCGTGGGCCCCCCTGGGGAGACATGCTTCCCTGGCCCTCGGGCTCTGCGCCGCAGCCCCTGGGAGGAGCGTCTTGCCTCGTGGAATCAGAAAGGTCAGATGACCAGGTCTGTTCCGGGAAAGGTTTGGGTGGGTCCAGATGGCTGCATGTTTCCCTCGGGTGCACTCCTGGCTGGGGCTGCAGATTGTCTTCCAAATAGATGTCGAGAACTTCCACAGGTTTGGGGTGTCCAGAGAGTCTTTTGTCACCCATCATCCACAGAGAGCAAGTGTGCGGGAGTCCCCAGAAGTGTCCTTCACAATCTCATCGTGCAGATTAGGGGGAGCACTGGCCACAGGGGCATCGGGAATCCACTCTGCCCTGAAAGTGCCCAAAGCAAATGCAGGTCAGCAAAGGGCTTCCAGCTCCTGTCTAGTGAGTCAGCTTTGTGGGAGTCCCTGGCACGTCCCTGGGCCCGGCTGGGGTACACCACCCTGCACAGCGATGCGCTGCAGGGGTGCACCATGTATACATGCCCTCTGACCCTGCCATCTCGACCGCTTGCTCCAAGGATGCCCATCTGTGGGCTGAAGGTGGCCTGAGTGGCTTCGCTGAAAAAAGATGGACTGGCCGAATCAGGCCCTCCTCTCGGGGATCTAGACTGGAGAATGGAGAGGGGGTTGGCAGCAGAAGATGGAAATGCTTCAAAATAGCGTGAAATCGGTGGCAAGCCAAAAACAACATGTAAACCAAAGTAGGTGGCAGCCAAAGACACAGACTGGAGTTAAAAAGGATAGAGCAGAATCTCTCATGGAAGAAGTAATCACCTGAGAAAGAAGGCCACAACCTGCCTTATGTCCACTCCCCGAGGCTCCTATCTTCAGGGCCTGCATCCTTTGCAAGACTAGCCAGCTGGTCCTCACTTACAGCTGTGCAGCTTGGCCAGGTGGAAGCAGGTCCAGGCACCCACTAAGCTCTAAGCTGGGCCTGGTCTCCTGGAGAGTGGATGCTTCCTACAGAGGAGGGAGAGGCTGGGGACATGTGGCCCGGTCTGCATACCTGCTCAGAGCTGCCCTGTGCACCTGCCACAGCAGCCACAGCAGCCACAGCAGCACTAGAGCTCGGGGTAGGGCCTTATCTGCTGCAGCCTGTCCTGAAGGGCAGTGGGGGGAAGGGCTGCTTCTTCAGAACAACTGATTAGTTCTGCTCTCTTGGCCACCGTGCAACTCGTAACTGGACTGTCTCCGCCTTGTACTGGCTCTCAGAAAGTGTGAGATTAAGCAGACAGGCCCGGAGGACATGCCGTTCCAGTCCGGAATGCGCCCCTCGCCTCATTTTTTATTTCCCCTTTGCCTCAAACCCCTCACTCATATACTTCTACCTTGAAGATGGTGTGTGCCTGTCACCTGTATGAAATTTGGTGGAACAAACGTATAAATACACACAAATACATGCTGACAACCTGTGACTGCGTGTGACTCACCCACCCGACGTCCCACCTTACACACCCCGTAAGCGGGAACCCAGAGCTGGGAAACAAGGCCAGATGGGTCCTGTTGTAGAAGGCCCCGGGCAACCGCAGCCTGGGCTGTGCCTCTTGCGGGAGATGGAACAGGACCACCACGAATTTCAGTTTCTTATTTCTCTGGAAACCATCCTCCCTCAAAACCCAGCCACCCTCAAAATCAGAGTGCCTTCCTGGGTTTCCACCTCTGCCTCGGTCCCAACCCCACACGCCTCACTTTCAGCAAGAATAGGTCATTGGAGGATGATGGACTCAGGATTCTGAACTTTCAGCCCCAGGAAAGGCCCCCATCCAGCCTCAGGGCCCATTTATCTCTGGGTTCTCAGTCACCCCCTGCCCCCCAATAAACTGTGACCTCCTATTTCTCATTCCCAATTGTGTATGCCGTGCTCTGATTCAAACTCATTAGAATGGGCTTTGCCTTTCCCTTGTCTCCTGGGGGATCTCCCAATCTCTTCACTCAGCCTTCAGTGGTCATTCCAGGCCTTTCTCTCCACCCCACACCCCCTCCCCCCGAGGTGCTGACTGGGTAGTCCATGGGTTGCTCCCTGGGCCCTGCCTACCCTGCTCCCCAAGCAGTGGTTCATTTTCTGCTCTCGGTCCTCTTTTGATGAGAGACCTGCTGTGATCCTTTTTCCAAGTGGGCAGGAGGAGTGAGCCTCAGGCCCCACAGTCTGTACTCCCTGCCTGGGCCCACCTGGTGGGGAGTGACTAAGAGGGAGCAGGAGGTGGAACACCCCCACTGCAGCCTCCTGAGCACCGGAAACTCTAAGGAGACACATCTAATTTAGGGGAGAGGGTGGGCAGGGGGAAGAGAAGAGAGAAAAGCACCTGGTTTACAGGGACTGAACATGGGCACTCCCAGCACCTTTCCCAGACCCCTGGGCCCCTCCCTCCCTTCTGAGGCCATTTGTGTGAGCTGCCCCCCTGGGACCCCTCTCCAGTGTGTCCTCATCCCTCCAAGCCCCACCCCTGCGTCCGAATGTGTGCAGCTTTAGGAGTTCCTGTGGGCACCAGCTTGCCTCAATGACATCACAGCTCTGCTGTTACTAGTGGATTCACTTGACAGGAAAAGTTCACAAGCCAGTAACAGAACAGAGACGTGGGCAGGGTGAGCAAAAGGGTGTCCTGTAACTTTCCACATGTTCACCTTTGCGAACAGGCACTTACAAGTAAATGTGTGTATGTACACAAAGCAGCCGCACAGGTCAATGTTAATTCTACACTAGTTACTAGATTTGCAACCCCAGAAGAAACCAGGTGCTCCTCAAGAGATTCCAAGCGAAAAGGTCCTGAGAATAAAGAGAAGGCAGAGTGCAGGGGCCTGAGAGATCTGCAGGGCTTGGAAGAGATGGGGGGCGTCTAGGGATGGGGAGCCCAAGGCCATGAGAGGAGAGAGACTGACAGACAGACTGACAGCAGTTGGTGGGGGCCAGGTATGCAGGTCGATGGGGTCATGACTCTGAACCATGAAACTCAGCCTGCTGCACCCCACCCCTCACAGAGCACGTGCTCGAGGGAGCACACAACTCCTAGCTCCCCCTTCCCCAGAACACAGGTGCCATGGAGGCGGGTTCTTGCTCAGGGTGTCTCACTAGAGACAGGCCAGGTGACGGGACGACTTCAGTGACTGCTAACATGCTCACTCCCACCTACAAAGTTCAGGGTGGGGTTGTCTTGCTGTGCTTCAGTGCAGATTGGAAAAGTGATGCTTGGGGTCGACTAAGAAGTTCAGGACCACCTATTCGGGACATGTACTTAAATGTTGTTCATTGTTTATCTGAAATGCAAACACAAGTGGGCATCCTGTGTTTCACTTGGCAAGCCTGCCCCACGGGGCAGCGCAGGGATGAGTGGAGCCCTGCACGTGCCCGCCACAGCCCGAGCTTCACCACGCGCTCCAGTCAGCCACGCCACGGGCAGGACCAGCTGTACCATCTGCCTCCTTCCACTGATGGAGGAGCCGAGGCTCCAAGTTTGAGAAACGTGGGGGCTCAGCAGGGAAGTGGGGTGGGGACCTCTAACATCGCCATCTTCCCACCACCAGCCAGCTCCCTCGGCACTCACAAATCCCTGTGAGTAGTCACTCATTCATCTGTTCCCACTGTCCAGGGCAAGGCATGCTGGACACAGGTGGCACTCCAGAGGCATTTGTGAGGATGAGAAGGAGGGTCAGTGGGGTGGCTGGGAGGGGCAGATCTTCAACAAACTCACTGGAGGCTGAGCTGGGAGAAGAGTTGGCATCAGGTAACCTTCTGACCTGAGGGCCAGGCTGCCCGTGAGCCAACCACACCCTCCTTGGAAGCCCAGTGCCCAGGCGAGGACCTGCCCCTGGGCACTCCTGCCGGGCCTGCGGCTGACACGCTTGCGTGTGGTCCTGGCTCCCAGAAGCAGCTGGACAGAGAGGAGACCAGAGAACCCAGTGTCCTTGTCTGCGCCCTCTGCCCATGGAAGTGACCCTGCAACTGAGGGCTTAAGAAATATCCGTCATCCACCTACCTACCTATTACCTGTTTATCTATCTATCTATCTATCTATCTATCTATCTATCTATCTATCTCAGTCTTTTTCTCCCTCCCCCACACCCGGCCACCCCTCTCCCCGTCCTGTCCTCTCCTTAAGTTTGAGGATAAGTTCTGGGAGAAGTGGAATGGTTGTTTGGAATACAAGAAAATGCTTAAGCTCCGGAGACAGTGAGGGGAGGGCACAGAGGTGGAAAGAGGAGACTACTGCCACTGTGGCCCAGTCCTTCCCCACCCTGCTCTGAGCACAAGGTGCTAAATTCATTTCAGGGAATTCCCATCTCAAGGGGTCTGTCTCTCTAGGAGGACTCTGAAGGAGCTATGCCTGTGCCCAGCTGATGGGGTAAAGGACACAGAAACTGAGCTGGGGACCAAGAAGACGCAGTGGCCTCCACTCGCTGCTGGCTCCACGCCACCCTGGGCTTCGAGGTAGTTTCATTTTGATGTTGGGACGGGAGGGAACCCAGCTGGCACCGGCACATGGTTTTGGGGAGCGGGTTTGCTTTTCTCCCCCTGCTTGCTCGCACAGCCTGCACTCTGCCTGCTGGAGGCTGGGCACAGCCTGCCCTGAGGGAGAGGCGACAGACAGCTCAGGCGCCCTGCACGCCTCATGCCGAGGTTCACAGACTGCACTCAAACCCTAACTACAGCTGATCAGCCATTGACTCGGTCAGAAACTCCACCTGGTTCCTTATCTGTAAAATACAGAAATAAGGTGAAGTAAGCTGTTCCATTGGTCTGTTATAAAACCAAAATGGGTCTGAGCGCCATGCTGGGCCTGGGCCTTGGTTGGCGCTCAGAAGTACCCTGTCCTGCCCATTTAACTCTGCGGCTTTGAAAGTCCACTCAGAGAAGCAAAAACAAACAGCCTTGCCAGTGGGCAGGCTCACTCAGCCTCCTCGGGAGCCAGCCCCGAGTCTCCTTCTGGACTGGTGTGTCTCTTTCCCTTTCAGCTACCACTCAGCAAATGCTCCTTTTTGCTTTGGGATGTTTTCCTTCCTATGGAAAAAGTAAAGGCTCCTGGCCTGTCCAGGGATGGAGGAAGTGACCAGTGCTGTCCCTTTGCAGCCCTGGCAGGAGCCGGGCAGAAGTGCTGTCCCTCAGGACCCAAGCGTGGAGTCCTCAGTCTGGAGCTACAGGACTGAGGCCTGGCCTGAACCTGGAGACTGAGCACCGTGAGACAAGTGCAGGGGCGCCCCACTTCCTGCCCACACACGGAGCCTCATGCAAATGTGCTGAGGGAGGGGGAGCCTCCAGCGGTGCTGAGGGCCCAGTGGTGGGTGAGCTAGGACTGGGGCAGGAGGAAGAATGAAGAGGCAGAGAGGAGGGGGCAGAGGACAGACAGGTCTCAGAGCTGCGGAGCCTGGGAAGGGCAGGGGGAACGGGAGGACTCAGGACTGGCTGGTCTCCCTCCCACCCCCCCTCACTCCATAAACAGCTCAGCAGCCAGGCTCTGAGCCCTGAGCTGGTTCCTTATTTGTAGATGTCCCAGGAGGCTGGGGAGACAGGCCCATATGAGGCCCATCCTTCAAACCCTGCGAAGGCCCCGCAACCCTGAGGGGACTAATACTGGCTGATGACAGGTCACCCAACCCAGTCTGTTAGCAGAGGAGACCCCAACCGCAGCACCTCAGGCTCTAGAACCAGGGGCAGTGTGAAGGGTGTTCCTGCAGGAGGCTGGCTCACCTTGAGGGCACAGCTACAGCTAGAAGGCCTCAGAGTGCCTCACAGGGACACTGAGAGTGACATGGCTTCTGCTGCCCATCAAGTCAACAGGGATAAACAGAGCTGACTTAGCAAACTGGCAAGTCAGGTCCCTACCTCTAACCAGCCTCTCTGGGAGACTTAAGAGCTGAGCTCCTGAAGTGACCACACCCAAAGACCCCGCCCCCCGCCCTAACCCCAGTCTGTCTGGCCTTTTTCCTTCAAAGGTCAAGGGCCAAGGCCTACTTGAACCCTAGTCCCCAAAAGCACTCAGCCACAGCAATCACCATGCACCCCAGAAACTTTCTCAGCCCCCCACATTCACTACTGCAGACCCCAAGGGCCCTGGTAGGGTTGTGGTAAAAAGCAGAGAAAGGGCCAGATGGGGTGGGAGGGGTGAGAGAGGAGGGGGATGAAGAGAAGGAAGGGGGAAGGTTGGGGTACAGCCCAGGCCAGGCTCCCAGCAGGTGCACAGCAGGGCTCACAGCACCTTCCTTTTTGCCCATCTGCCTGAGCCACTGTCACCGGGCACACACGACTCTCGATGCCCTACTCTCCCAGCTCCGGCCCAGGCCCACCCCAAACAGGCCCACCTCGCTCACCTTCAAAGGCCCCAGGAAGATACCAGTGAGCCTGGCCCCGGAGGAGCAGTTCCTGCTGCACAGTGTGTCCGCCCCGTGAGTGGTGAATGTAGTGGCTGGAGCTTCCGACTTCCGCTCCCCTCACCCCCAGACACTCTCACCCCTCCCGCTCTGCTCCCCTGGCCTCCCCAGCTGCTGTGCACCTCACACTTCCTGCCCACAAGATAGGAGCCTCACTCCCCGGCCCAGTGCCTCATGGGCCCTTAGTCACATCACCCCCCTACCCCTCAGCAATGGTCTAGAGAGAATCACGCCCTTCTCCCCCCAGGGCCTAGGAGAGAGAAAGGGGAAGGTACAGGCCCGAGACTGCGAACAGGCCCCTCCCCTTCCTGCCTGTGGTTCTGTCACCAGGTTCTCATCTCTGCCCAGCTCATGGTTCCCTGCAGGCACACGGTGGGGCAAAGAAGGCCCTGTCGGGCCACTGTATTTTTTGTTTTTAATAATAGACATTTGGATCTTTGTCACCTGATACAGCTGCCTGTAGTCAGAGTGCTCCCTGGTAGTGCCTCAGCCACTCCTTGCACCTATTTAAGAAGCATCACTGTAGCCATTACACGGGAGGCAGGCTCAGGGTCACAAAGCCACTGCCCAGGACTGTGCAGTTGGGAAGTCACACAGCTGGGGTTGGAGCTCAGCCTCTAACCACAGGAGCCACCTACTGTCCATTCCCCACATGACTTCCAGACGCACTTCTGTGGAACACAGGCCACAGGTGTCCACAAGTGTGAGACAGGTAGGGCATGGGGAGGGTAGGCCATTGTACCCCTCTTGTTTCTCTGCACAGCCTGCCTCTCCTGCTTCAACTACCACTGACTTGTCTGCTGAGGATCCTGAGATGCATGCACCACCCCAGCTCCAGTCCTCGTAAATCTAACTGCTCAGGAGACTCCTCCACTCACATTGCCTTCAGACCCAGCTGCACAGCCCACTGTCCAGAGGGCAAGTAGAGGCTCCAGTCTTCCACCAGCTGAATGCCCCAGGGTGAGTGTCCACAGGAACATGTGGGGACCTACATGGAAGGATATGTAGGAGAGACCTTTCTCCACCACACTCCAGGCACCAGGAGCCTGGACTTTTCTGCCTCCAGACCCGCATGGCCTCTTCTTGCCATGGGGACATTGCTTCGATGCTCCATGCAGCCCTAGCCCAGGGGTGGGAGCAGACAGGACTTGGACCTCTGGGCAAGAAAGGAAACAGGAAGAAAAGCAGGCTGCGGCAGGGGCCGAAGGCTGGGGGTCGGTTCTCTTGCACTGGCCGCATTCCCAGGAGGCTGAGGATCCTAATTCATGGTTAAGGTGGGAGGTGGGAGAACACTGTACGTGACAGTTTGTCAGCTGTGGTTACGACCTGGACATATGCCCATCAGATGGGGCCTCCACTGTTCTTTCTGGGGTGGAAAGAACTGCGAGGGCACCTCACACTCAGTGGAACAAGCCTGGTTCATTCCTGCCCTCATCTCCTGGCTACTCCTCCTTGTGTCTGGGCTCTTACAACGCTGCCCAGCGTGTAAGCCAGAAACCCAGTGACCTAAGCCAAAATGCAAGCCCTCCCTTCCGGCCGCAGCCTCAGTGGGCCTCTGGAATACAGCCACCGGCTCAGCCAGCACCTCCTCCACACAGTCACCTATGTGAAACGCTGCTGAATTATCAGGAAGAAAGCACAAACCCTGCTCTCAGGGTGCTTCCAGTTCTGCGGCAGAGACAAAGTAAACAAAAGGGTGAATAAATCAATGCCTGATTGCAAACTTCCAATGCTAGGGAGGGAAGGAGTAGGGAGAAATGAGAGCGCGGAGGCGAGCTCACCGGCGAACTCACTGGATGGGAGGTCAGAAACACCTGGAAGCAGCCAGCTTGCGGAGAGCATGGGACCAAGGGAACTGCACGTCTGCTTCCTCACCTGAGGCCAGAACGGTCTCCCTGAGTTAAGGGAACAGAAGGAGGCCAGTATGGTCAGAGCACCTGGCCTGGGGGCCTGGGGGCGGGGGAAGATGAGGTTAGAGTGTCAGGGCACCAGGTCAGCAGAGACGTGACAGGGCAGAGAGCGTTTCTGCACAGGGGTTGAGATCTTCAGTGGCTGGATGGAAGAGGCAGTCGGAGGCACAGCAAGAGCAGGGGCACCAGGAGGGGCTCTGAGGCTGGCCAGGGCAGGAGGGACAGTGGCTTTAAGGGCAAGGATATGGCAGAGCAGAGGATGCACAGGACTTGGGGTGTATACTGGATGACTGGTGGGATCTGCCACTTAAGCAGACGAGAGGTGGAGAGGACAGGGGGGTCGGGGTAACTTCTGGACTCCTGGCTGGAGCAACTTGATGAGCGGTGACGGCACCCGCTGGAATGGGACAGAACCAGGGAGCTGAGGCTTAGAGGAGAAAACCAAGAGTTTGATTTTTTAAATGTTTGGTTTGTGATGTCTGTGAGATGCTCAAGCAGACTACTGAGAAACACACCTGGAGTGGACGGGAGGGGCTGGGCTGGAGAAACCAGCATGTGCGTGACCAGCAGAAAGGGGTCTGTGCTGGAGGCTGGGTGGGGAGCCCCAGGAGAGGGCTTCACTGTCACGGAGGGGAAAGAAACACGAACAGTGTAGTCACAGAGGACAAGAGAGGAGATAGCTTTAGAAAAGGAAGTGGTTGGCTCTAGCAGATGCCACTGCAAAGTCAGAGACTACGCAGTAAAAGTGACCACGAAATGCGGCCACAGTGAGATTACAGGGAAGTGGGGTGAAGGGTAGGGAGCAAGGGGAAGAGGAACCAGGTGGCCATGAAGAGAGGATGGGGTCAGCCTCCCACCCCCTCCTCTCCACCAGCCCAGGGATCCATCTCCTTCCCTTCACTCTTCCCTTCACTGAGAACACCTCAAAGACCAGGATGACTGGCTCACTGTACATGCCCAGATTGAGCGGTGCCTGGCTCATGGTGCTCCACAAGCACATGGTGAGAACACACGCTCGTCGCCTCCTCCCTGACCACTTCCAGACGAGCCCCTGGGAAGGGGAATCTGCCTCTCCCTCTCCTCCAAGTGATAGGTCTTGGATGTGAGGGGGGGTGTGTTTGGGGGTTACAGGGCATGGCTAGAGGGTGGTTCCTGCGTATAGCAAACTTTAAGAAGAGATTCCCAGATTCCTGCAACCACCAGCTCTGTTCCTCTTCCTAGACTTTCATCTCCTTCCCAAGTCTGCAAGGAGCAGAGCTCTGGCTGAGAGACCCGTGGGTGCCAGTGAGGATGGATGGTGAGGGGAAGCTGGCTCATGCCTGGGCCCCTGCCAGCATTGAGCTTCGATCCCCTGCATTCTCCCCCTCATTTGTGGGGTTGCCTACCCGGCCACTGTCTCCCTCCCCAGGGCCCAGAGGACAAAGTCTCTGGACCTGACCATAGCTGTGGGCAGGCAGCCCTTCCTGCCTTCCCCAAGATGAGCGACTTCCTGTTTGCCCACAGAGGAAGCCACCCAGCACAGGTGGGGAGGTGGCATTTCAGAGCTGAAAGCACAGGAGAGCAGAGCCTACCCCCTAGAAGAGAAGCTCTGGGAATTTCAGCACAAGGTCTGCCATCCAAGAGGCAGCAAAGGATGGGCACAAGCATGTGGCTTATAATGGCCCTTTTACCAGGGCCCCCTCTGTGCTGACTGATGTGCGCCTCTCCCTTTATAGGCAGCACCGCCAATCCCGTGAGTCTGGGTGGGTGTGGGTGTCGTTATCAGCATGTAACAGAACAGGTAAGGAGACTGAGGGCCGGAGCAGTTACTGGGGCTGGACTTGAACCCAGGACTGCAGAACCCTGGCAAATACACCCGTGTATTCTGCTACCCCCTGTTAACTCTGCAGTCTATAGGGACAAAGAAGCAGGCCTTCCTTCTGCGCTGCTGACAGTGCAGCCCGAACTCATTTCTCCCAACACGGAGCAGATGGAGCTTACTATGGTCCTTCCAGGGGCACCAGCTCCTGGGAAGGAGCACCTCAGTGGGCTCCCGTGTCCCTGAATGTGCGGGAGACCTTGGACCAGGGCAGCCACATGCTGCTTCCTCCAGAAAAGGCCCCTCCCTTCCAGCTCTCCAGCCTCAGGGAGGTCAGATAGGAGGGTACTTGCCTCCCAGCATTCCTCTGCCGATGGGAGGCTGCAGTCCCACTGTCCAGCTTGACTCCACAGTCCTTGATTCCATCTGCGGATGGAGCAGAGCTGGGAGGTAGGGCCAAGTGAGTGTGTCCAGTGACAGAGCTCATGGCCTTGGGTCAAAGGCGCCCCTAATGCCAATGGTCTTAGAATGGGAGGGAAACATGTCTCAGGGGAAGGGCAAGAGAGGGCGTCAGCCCAGCGGGTATACCGTCACTAGCCTCCCAGTACATGGTGGGTACCGGTGGTGTCCTGGGTTTCCTGGAGCAGGCAGAAAGTGATTGTGGAAGTGAGTGGCACATTTTTATTTCTTGGGCCCAGTTGCCCAATCCCTGGTGGGCACAACAACCTTCCAAAGCTATCCCTTCTCTGCCATGGACAGACACTCGGGCCACAGCTCCCCAGCCCGGCTTCTCTCCCAGGCTCCCTTCTCAGCTCCCTCCCGACTCAGTGTGTCCCAGATCACCTTGCCTACAGACATTTGTCATGGGTCTGTCCTCATGCAGCAGTGACTAGGACTCTAGAGTCATTCACCTCTGTCCCCAAGCCCCCGGCACCCAGAAGACACTTGCAAAACATCTGCTGAAACATATGTGCATGCAGGTACCGACACAGCAAGAATGCTCATCCGCCAGTGTTCACCATCAGGGACTGGATGAGTAGGCCGTGGCCAAACCAGAGGGTACACGGTGAACCTCAGCAGCCTGTGACGATCTCATTTCTGCAGTGTGTTCAGTGAAGTAGAAAGATGCTCAGAGTATATTGGTAAGTAAGAAAACTGTTTGCCGTGGCTGGATAGCTCAGTTGGTTAGAGTGTCGTCCCACTACGCCAAGGTTGCGGGTTCGATCCCGGGCCATGACACACGCAAGAAATCCACCAATGTGTGCATAAGTAAGTGGGACAACAAGCCTGTGTTTCTCTCTCTTCCTTCCTCTCTCACTCTAAAATTAATTTAAAAAATTAAAAAACTGCTTATATATTCAGTTTAATCTCAATTTTTAAAAACCAGTTTGTGTATTTAGACAACAGAGCCCCAAAATGTAGGTTGATGGTGGCTACCCGTCTGCACGTGGTCACAGTGCACATGGCCATGTCCTTCATGCTTTTTGGTGTGTGTCTAACTTCTAACAATAAATATGCATCATGTTAATCATCAGCAAAAATAATAAAGGTATTAGAAAATTAAATTTGTTGAATTAAATAATAATCAAATGTTTCCCTTCGCTCTGCAGGCTGGAAGGCTCTCTGCCAGCCTCTGTCCCGTGGCCTTGGCAGGCTGGGCTCCCATGGGTGGGACCAGGCGTGCACCGCGGCTGCTGCTTCAAGCCCTC
Organism: Macrotus californicus; assembly: GCA_007922815.1. Taxonomy (NCBI): domain Eukaryota; kingdom Metazoa; phylum Chordata; class Mammalia; order Chiroptera; family Phyllostomidae; genus Macrotus; species Macrotus californicus. Next base: position 41,944 of record VMDR010004484.1, read on the forward strand.
ACAGTGACCCCCTCTCCAGAGGCTGCCAGTGTGACCTCTTTCATGTTGGTGTGGGGACCTACTTGGAACTCCACAGTTGGTGTGAAGATTATTTAAGGGTAAAGACATTTGCGATTTGACAGATGCAAAAAACAACCTTCTCAGAGCTTCCCTTATGGGATAAAAACAGCAACTTCTGGGAAACAGGCGGCCACGAACCCCTTCTTCAGGTGGCTCTGCCCCCACGGAGAACCCACCAAAGCCATCGAATCCCTTCTCTAGGAGATTGTGACGGCCCCAAAGGACTGAAACACCACTCAGACCTGTGAATTCCAGCATTACCACAGATTTTCCCAGCTCCATTTGCTCTAAAAACCCAACTGTGTGCCCTACAAGAACCTATTTGTCTTGCCATAGAAGTCTTCTCTCCCCTCTCCATGTCCCTACTAGGGACATGAGCCTTTAACTTTAACAGCATACCAAGCCAGCTACTTCTTTGATTGGTCCCCTGTGCATGCCAGTACAACCCCCTCCACCGATAATCTATCTCTCGTCAGGCCCCTGTCACTAAATCAAAGAGGGCAAAGGAAAAGATTTTTCCCTCCCCTGCACCGTAGAGATGACCTCCTCCACGCCTCCGTGAACCTAAGGCTGGGTTTGCCTACGTGGTGCGTGGGACACAGGATGAGCATTTTAAACAATCAAGCATTTATGTGAATTGCATGAAAAATAATCAATCCAGCAAACTTATGACTTCATAGGTATTACACTAGGACTGTGCTAAAGTAATAATACCATACTTACTTTATGCTGTTTTTCGTTCTGTGTATTCAAGGGAAAATATGAAATAAAATAGTACAGGTGGAAAACTATGTCAAAAACTGTGACAAGCACTTGCTCCTTTGGAGGGAAAACTGAGCCTTCCTAATAATAATGCTCATTAGCTGTAATCTGCCATTAAGTGCCGAACAGGACGTCAGGTTCCCACTGAGCAGGGAAGCAAGGCTCAGGTGCCGCGTAAAACAGAGAACAGGTATGCTGGCCGGCCCAGTGACGCAGAGGAAGACAGAACTCAGAGCACCGCACTTCCTGGGTCGCCTGAAGGGTTGCTATTCCCCTAGGGGGGCGCCCACGCTTCCCCTGCCTGTAACAACAGAGCCCTGGGCCCAGTGCCCTCTCTGTGCCACCAGGAGCCATCCATACTCCATACCCTATAAACAGTCACCAGGAGGCTCAGGGCAGGGTGCAAGGTGAGGGGAGAGGCCTAGGGCAGGGGCCTGGGAGTTCATCCCAAAGAAGAAAGCCCTCACAGCTCCTCTTTCCCTCCTGTCTGTCTCAGCACTGCTGTGCACCCTCCAAGGCCCCACTGAGAGATGGCAGGAAGGCAGGGACCCCTTCTTGGATGTCCTTGTTTATAACCACCCCCCACCTCTGCCCAGGATGTTTTCCTGGCTGTCTGGCCAGGAAAGAGCAGAGTTTGAAAGTGCACCCAGCCTCCCTGGCTGGCTGGGCCTGTCCATCCACTTAACCCTGCATGCCTGCCCAGGGCTCTATCCCGTGGGCCTTTCCTGCCTTTCTTCACTCTCTCCCTGGGCAACCTCCTCACTCACACACCTTCACCTCCTACCTGCTCTCTGAACTGTTCACAAAACCCTCCCCAGCCTGGGGGGCTCTAACTGCCAACAGGGGCCTCACCCCATCCTCCTGACAGAGTGAGCAGGACTTCAGATTTGGCGACAGCATGGCCATGTGTCCGTGAGTGCACTCCTCTTCCCCGGCTCAGCCTGCCCCTCCTCTGTCCTGTCCTGTCTGTGGCACCACATCCACCCAGTTTCCCAAGTCAGCAGCCTTGATGCTAGCCAAGTCCCCTCGTGCCGCCTGCCTCTCACGTCCACATCCACAGTCCACTCCAGTTCTCCTCCTAGACGTCACTTCTGCCCTTGTAAACCTTTACCAACTGACCCCGAGCCCACTGCCTCACCCTGGTGCCTTTAGGGAAAGCCTAGTCCTGGCATTTGACCCCCAGCCTCTCCTGGGGCTACAGCCCCCACCTTGCATGGGACCCCAGCAGCCTATGGGGCTTCGTTGAATGTCCCCAGGACTTTCACATGCCAGCATGTCCTTGTGCTGCCTCTTGCTCAGCTCTCTACTCTTCCCCACCCTCCTTTTCACCTGTCAACTGCTCTTCATCCTCCAAGGCACACGCCCAAAACACCGTTTCTCCAAATGACCTTCCTGGACCAAGTCAATAAGAATCAACTGTTACGATGATGACGTGATAAATTCCAACCATGGAATACTGTGCAGCGTTCATACAGCAGTCCGAGACCTTTCTCAAAAGAGTATCAGGTTTAAAAAGTAAAAAGATCGCCCTGGCTGGTGTGTCAGTGGATTGAGCACCAGCCTGCAAACCAAAGGGTCACGGCTCGATTCCCAGTCAGGGCACATGCCTGGGTTGCAGGCCGGGTCTTCAGTGTGGGGTGCATGAGAGGTAACCACACTTCGATGTTTCTCTCCCTCCCTTGCTCTCTGTCTATAAATAAAATCTTTAAAAAAAAAGTAAAAAGAATAAAAAGATAATGATTTGTGATACAATGCAATATATGTAGTTTAAAATACATGTATATATAAGTCAACACTGTATATTTCTCTAAAATACATCCAGATCTGCGGATAAATGTATCATAAATATGTCACAGTGGCCGCTGCTCTCGAGCATAGGGGAAGGTGGTGAGGGGCAGTCAGTGGGACCGGAGATGAGGGATGACTATAATTCAGTAACAAAAAGTAAAGGAACAACCCAATTTAAACTACAGGCCAAGGACATGGACAGTTCACGGACAGAGAAAGACAAACAGCTTAAAACACATGTGAAACTCACAACACAACTCACAAAAAGAACACCTATTACACCACAACGTGATGCCATTTTTTTTCCGTCAAGTTGGCAAGAACAGGAAGTTGATAACACACCAATTGATGGGGCCGCAAGGAAACAGTCTCAGAACTAAGTCACAAGTCACAAGCTGGCGGCATTGACCAAACTCTAAAATACACATGCTTTTTAAATCAGTGAGTCCACATGTTACGAATTCCTTCTAAAACAGGCACAGAAGTGAGCAAATACGTAGGTACCAGCATGCTTTGCACATTCCTGTCTGTCACTATAAACAAACCAACAGAAACACAAAGCAACCCAGAAAGCCAGAATGAGCCACTAGGTAAATGTGGAGCGTCCACTCTGAGAGATATCACACATTCACTCCACAAGGATGGAGGCCATCTGCAAGTCCTGACTCAGAATGGGAAGTATATTCATGCATAGGTTTGAAAAAGTATAGACTTGAGCATTATTACAACTTGTAAAAAGAATAAGAAAGGGGGAAAAAGAGAAAGGGAGGTGCACATGGACACATGCCTGTTTTCAGGTAGAACTGCCTCCCTAGGCGCAGCCTGGAGAAACCGAAGAGAACTGGGCATCAGCGGACAGGAGAAAGAGGAAGCTGCTTCACTGTATCCCTGGAGGGCTGTTTGAATGAACATTCATAAAAATAAAGTTGAAGTGTTAACTTTAAAAATATGTTTTTAAGACAATTTACTCATGCAAATATTACCTGACAAAGAAGAACAGAAGTGGGGTGGGCTCACGGCCCCCACTGTCCCTCTCCACTCGCTGGCTGGGAAGACCCACACCTCCGCTGCCACAGCCGTGTGGTCAGCTGAACCTCTCAGAGCCCTCGGCTGTGAAACTGCACCCCCGACTGCACCCCCGACCTGCACACCGGCCAGCTGGGTAAAGATGGGCGGCCGATGCACTGTCTGGGCCTCAGTTTTCTCGCCTGTGCAACAGGGGCAGTGACAGAGCACCCTGCGCAGACTCTCTGTGACGGTGACGTGTGTTTGCACAGAAGGCAATGGAAGGAGAGCCTGGGACACACTGCGTGCTCAATATACGTCCATTGGTACATCCTCTCCTGTTTTGCTTTTAAGCCAAATGTGAGATCACCTAATTAGTTTAACAATGCAAGGTTATTGGAATTTTCCTAGAAGGCAACAGTTCTTCCCCCCCTTTCCAGCTTCCAGCGTCTTTACTGATTTGAAAAACCCAGTCTGCTCCCAGTTTAGCTCCCTCTGTGTGTACCATGATGTTTGGGTAAAAGCTGGGTGTGGAAAAAGCAAGTGACTTGTCTCCTGCCCAGATACACACTCTCCCTCTCTGGTGATCTCCTGTCCCCTGACAACCAAGCCTGACCCTGAGTTTGCCTGGAAACAACATCTGCTTCTGAGAGTGCCTCTGGCCATCAGGCTGACCCCACCCCATGCCTTGTCCTCGAAGGAAAGGCTCTGAGAGGCCTCCTGGCCTTCGTCCAGTTCCTGCAGCACAGCCCGCTTGCCCAGCAGGCTCACACCTCCTTCACACCTCAGGGCCTTTGCATGTGCTCATCCCTCTGCCTGGAATGTTCTTCCCCCAGAGTCACATGATTGTGTCTTGTGTACATTCAGGTCCCCATTCAAATTCCATCCCTCCACACTGCCTGTCCTGCCGTCTCTACTAAACACAGCAGCCCCCATCACCCTTAAGCTGCTCTGCTCTTCTTCATAGCATTCATCTGACTTGACATTAACATTGCCGTTCTTACTTGTCACTTCTACCCACCAGAAAACAAGCTCTCCGAGGGCAAGGGCTGTCCAGTTCACTGCTGTACCCTTAACACCTGGTATAGTGTCTAGAACGTGCGGGCCTTCAGTAATACCTGAATGAATGAACAAATGAGCGAAGAGACAGCATGTTTTCTGGGGAAGCTTAAATCTCTTCCTTAGACTAAGCTTTCCAACAAGAAACGCACTCTCAGGACTCAGAGAAGGACACCTCACCACTCATCCACCCTCTACCGCACTGTGACCCTCTACAGCAGGGGTGTCCAACCTTTGACCTCTCTGGGCCACACTGGAAGAATTGTCTTGGGTCACGCATTAAATACTTTGCAACACGTGATCACACAAAAATCTCATAAAGTTTTAAGTAAATTAACAGTTTTGTGTTGGGCTGCATTCATAGCCATCCTGGGACACACACAGCCTGTGGGGCGCAGGTTGGACACCCCTGCTTTGCAGGAAGCCCCTAGGTCCTGCTCACAGTAATATCCCACCCTGCGGGATCAGAGCTTTGGGCCTGGACCAGCGCTGCGTTCCCCCCTCACTCAGAGGGTCTGCCGGCTGCCTTTTCCAGCTGAGGGCTGCGTTCCCACCTGCTCCACTGTCGTGCCCACCACCACCCCGTTTTGTTTTGTTTTTACAGCACTTATCACTCTGAAATAATGGGTCATCTGCATATTTGCAGTCGATATTTGTTGAATGAATGATGACTTCTCCATACCTTCCACCCAGAAGAAATGCCATGTCTGGAAGAATGCATCCACACTATCCACTGTCTACACTTGATCTTGGTGTTTCTTATGTAGAGAGGCTCACAGACACCCAATTAGCTGCTAATTATATTCAATCAGCTCTGGGCCCAGGGAAGGGCCAGGATAATGAGGTTCAAGGGCAGCTCAGGCCTTCACTTTGATGCTGGTCTCCTGACCTAGACATGGCAGGTCATGGGCACAGGGGCCTAGGTGAGTTCACTGACCAGGGCTGCAAAATCCAACTTGGAAAAACTGCAGGGAACTCAAATCGCTGCCCCATGGTCCTCCTGAAAGGTCAAGCCAGACTCAATTCTAGAGACAGAAAGGAACCCTGAAGGGCATGTGAGTTTGTCAGCTGAGCAGATACTGTTTACTTTCCCAGGAATCTCTCCAGTGCCTCTGGCCAGACACACTGAGAAGGGTTAAGGAAAGCTAGGTTCTCCTCCGTCCAGGGCTTTGGGGGGGGGTGGGGGGGGTGGTGCTGGCTGCCTGTAGGGATAGGCCAACACCAGGCGGAGACCAGAGACCATCAGAGGGAATGGCTGCCTGGTCACAGCCCCCAGGGGCCACAGAGGCACCGACAGGACAATGGAGGCAACAGGGCAATGGGACAGGAAGGAAGGAAAGCCCTCAGGGTCATCCAGTTTTATCTACCTTTGGATCACTGGGTGGCCTGAACGCCTGCTCCAGCTCGGCCCAGCTCCACCGGCCCAGCTGGAGGCGCCAGTGGAGGCACTGCACCCAGGCCCCGCCGACGTTCCCAGCGGGGCACAGCCGAGTATCCCCTTGCTGTCCCCATCCCTGTCACCCGACCAGGTTAGATTCTGAAGGACCCCACTCGCTCTCGACACCCCTGCAGCCTCTTCCAACTCTTCCCGGCTCCGGCCCCCATGCCGTCCCTCAGCGCCTCGGCCCTGCCCCGACCAGATGCTCCCCTTCTGGCGCTATCCGCAGCGCACACAGTTCCCGTCGGGGGCGGCGGTACCCCCAGCCTGGCCTCGCCGTGGCCCTTACCCATCTCCCGCCAGGCTCCTGCTCCGGCCTCCCGCCGGCCCGGGCGCCCCATGGCCAGGTGCCCGGGTGCCCGGGTGCCCAGGTGCCCAGGTACGGGGGCAGCGAGGGCTGCCGGCGGCGGCTGCGTGGGCTGGGCCGTCCAGCTCCGCTGTGCACTCACGGGACGGACTGGTTCCCCGGCTCAGCGGCGGGGGCGGCTAGGGAAAGGGAGGGGAGGGCAGGGCGTGAGACGGGGCGGGGCGGGGCGTGGGGCGGGGAGGGCAGCCGGGGGCGTAGCGGTCGGACTGGTTTGACGGCTGCGGTGTGCGGCAGGCTTAGTCCTGGCGGGCTCCGGCCCTCTCCCTCGCCCCGCGCGCTCCCTGGCGCCCGCAGCGTCCCCCGCGCCGCACCGTCCGCTCCCCGACCCAAGACCGCGCAGTCGGACAGACAGGACCCAGAGGCGGTGTTCATTCACCAGGAGGCACTGCTGCTTTGTCTCTGTTAGATGGGGCCCTGATGCTCGGTCAGCAATCCTATTCGTAGGTCATTTGTTCACACTACCAGCATTCATTGTGCACTTACTGTATGTACGTCAGGCACTGACTGAGCACTGTGGGGTAGGATGAGCCAAATATTCCAAAAGATTGCATCCTGGCACGAGGTGAGCGGTAGTGTGATGTAAAGGGGGGAGGGGGCTCCCTGAGGGAAAACCCTAGGAGGGAGGGAGCCACAGTGGAAGAGGCCCGCCCACACTGACCTCAGATCCTTGGCTATCTCCTGAGGAAACACACATGGGGTGAGAATCTGAACAACCCAAAGGAAAACGGTAGCTGAGCACACATTTGAGCGGCGAGTTGGCTGCTGCAAGGGAATTTGGGGTTCAAGTCCTGCCATTTTAGAGGAGCTTGGTAAACATTTTGGATTGTCCACTGAAACCTCAGAATTGCCACATTAAAAGAGTACAGACTACGTCCCAGGATTAAAAGATATACCCTAGAATTAGAGACAAAACCAGAAGAAACCCATCCAAAATCTAGAACGTGGCCTCTGCAAAGCCAAGGTGAGGTCCCAGTAATTTCACTTCCTGCTGGAACATATTTGACATCCTTCAGAGGAAAACAACAGAACCCAGAGCATCTACAGTGTAGCATCCACTACATCCACTCTACAACAAAAACCAATGAAACAAAAGATGCTCCTATCACCCTATCACTCAGGAAATTACAAGGGTTTCTTTTTTTTAAGAGCTCTGTGTCAGGAACCAAATCTATATTTCTTATATCACAGTATCAGAACTGTAGACAAGATGTTGGAACCAGAGAATAAAGAATTAAAAATGGAAATTATGACAAAGATATTAAAGAACCTATAGCAAAAGATGAATATAATGGGCAAAGAGATAGGAAATGTCAGCTGAAATGTGATTACAGTTATTTTAAAATTAAACAGCCAAGTGGAATATGGATAAATCTGCTCCAGGGAGAGAAATATCTGTCTTTATTACCCTGGAATGAAAACACACCTCAACCTTTTCCTGCCAGACAAGAGATGGATGAGTTTCTCAGCTTTCCTTATGTGAGACCAGGGCCTCCCAATATTGGGGTTCCTCTGCTACAACACGGCCTACTGCCTGGGCAGGCGGCATCAGGCCCCAGTCCTGTTAGCCTCTGGGGACCGGGGCCAGGAACCGATGCAACGAGATGACTCTGCTGTTGCTATGAGTCATCAGCTGTCTCATCTTCTGCCAACAACCATAAAAACTATGGCATGCCAACTTGCTGGCTTGCTAGCAGAAAAAAATCAAATCTCGGGTTCTTCCATGGGTCCTGACCTAACACAGGTAAAGAGGAAACAGGAGAAAATGCACACTGCGTACCGGGACCCCGTGATAGGAATGATGGCTGACTTCTCCTCAGACACAACACAGACCAGAAGACAGTGGAACATCTAATTAACGTGCTGGCAGAAAGAAAAAGCTATCAATTTATAGTTCTGTATCCAGTTATAAACATATTTTAAGCAGAAGGCCAGATAAGGACATGTTCAAATACACAAAACCTCACTTTTTCCCACCAGCGCACCCAGACTGTAAGAAAAGTAAAGAAATGCTTCGGGGTGAAGGGAATGAAACAAGATGAGAATTAGGATCTTCAGAAAGGAACAAAGAGCACTGGAAATAATAAATATAGGAGGAAATATGAAAGACCATTTTCTTTCTTGTATTAAATGATTTAAAAGTCCACTGACGATTAAAAAACAACAACATGGGGTTTGTAAGGCACATGAAGGCAAGGTGTGTGATCAGAAAAGCACCCAGCACAGAAAATGCAAGGATGTTGTTGTGAGGTTCAGAGTAACGTATGGTCTAGGACATAAAAGTAATTAGAGAAAAAGTTCAGGAAAGTAAGGAAAAAATAAACAAAATTCAGAGAGGATATTTAAAACAAATAGCGAAACTGAAAAATTATCAGCAATTACATTAAACATTCCAGTTAAAAGACAGAGCTTATCAAATAGCTAACAAAAGAAGACCCAACCATATGTTTAGAAGAGGCACACTTTAAATATAAGAACACAGGCTGAAAAGAATGGAAAAAATATACTATGTAAAACACTAAGCCTGAGGAAGCTTGGTGTGGTTATATTAATTTTGAACAAAGTAGACTTCAATACAAGGAGTGGTCCCCAAAATAAAGAGCTTCATTTTTAAAAATAAAATGATCAGTAGTTCAAGAAGACTCAATAATCCTAAATATGTATGAATTTAACAGCAGAACTTCCTAATACATTCAACAGAAATTGATAGAACCAAAGAGAGAAATATAAAATCCACAATCTCAGCTGACTATTTTAACACCTCTCTCTCAGTAATTAATAACAGGTACACACAAAATGAGTAAAAAGGGTGTAGGAGACTTAAACATTGTCATTCATCTTTACCAAAATGACATTGTAAAACACCACATCACTAATAGCAGAATACATGTTCTTTTCATGTGCACTCGGAACTCGAAGCCAGACCAGCTGTGCAGACTGACTGAAAACGATCTGTGTGTGTTAGTGGGTTGAAATCACCAGGTCCTATCTTGACACCATGAAATCAAATTAGAAATCAACAGGAGTAGTTATCTAGAAATGCCCTAATATTTGGAAATTAAGCAATACACCCCTAAACAACCCACAGGTCAAAGAAGAAATCGCAAGGAAAATTAGGAAATACTTCAGTCTGAAATAGCATAAATATAGATAAACAGGTCAATGTAACAAAATTAGTGTCCAAATGTAGAGCCACACCTCTGTGGTCAACTGGTGTCTTTTGACAAAGGTGTCAAGGTAATTCAATGGAGAAAAGGAAGTTTTTCTGTGAGTGGTTCTGGAATATCTAGAAATCTATATGGTTAAAAAAAATGAACCTGTGACTTATATCTAGATATATAAAGAAATGTTTCAGCTCAATAACAAAAAACTGATAACCCAAGGAGAAAAATGGGTGAAGGATCTGAATAGGTATTTATCCAAATAAGAGGCACAAATGACCAGTAAACTCATGAGAAGATGCTCAACATCGTTAGCCATCAGAGAAATGCCTTAGATTGGCCATAATAAAAAAGATAACAGCAAGTGTTAGGGAGGGTATGGAGAAAAGGAAACCCTTGCACACTGTTGGTGGGGTTTTCTAGCAGCTTCGGAAAACAGTTTGGCAGTTTCTCAAAGGTAAACATAAAAGTATCATATCACTGGTCAGTGTGGCTCACTTGGTTAGAGTGTTGTCCCGAAGACCAAAGGGTCTCAGGTTTGATGCCTGGTCAGGGCACATGCCCGGGTTGTGGGTTTGGTCCCAGTCAGAGCAAGAGGCAACTGATCAATGTTTCTCCCTCACATAGATGTTTTTCTTCCTCTCTTTCTCCCTTCCTCTCTCGCTAGAATCAAAAGCATGTCTTTGGGCGAGGATAAAAATAAAATACATCATTTGACCCAGCAGTTGCCCTTTTTGGTATGTACCCAAGAGAAATGAAAATACATGTCCACATAAAAAACTTGTACATGAATTTTCATAGCAACATTATTAATGATAGCCCCAAATGGATACAACCCAAGAGTTCATTAACTGATAAATTGACAAAGAACATGTGGTACATCATACAATGGAATGTTATTTGGCCATACTGAGGTGATACCACAAGATGGATGAACTTCAAAAACACTACGCTAAGTGAAAGAACTCAGCCAGACAGAGAGAGAATGTCTTCTCACTTACAGGAGGAAGCCGCAAAGCGGGCACAGCTGAGCTATGGGGGTAGAAGTGAGCGTGGTGGTCACTAACCTCTGGGGAGGAGTGGTTAGAAAGAGACAAAAATTTTCAGGAGTTGTGGGAACATTCTGCATTTTCGGAGAGGTAGTAGCTACAGAAATATCTGCATTTGCCAAAACGCACAGGCCAAACATATAAGTCATGAGGTATAATTTACAACAATATTGTTTGTAAATCATACATCAGTCAGAAGTGTAGTCAAACCCTTTCATCTTTTAGCTTAAAAATCCTTTAATGGCTTTTGATGGCTCAGAATCTAACTCCTTGCCATACTTAGAGGCCACGTGTGATTCGTACTCTTATGTGGGCTTGATGGTGATAACTCAATGAATTTATATTGAAAGAAAGAAAATAAGAAGTGTCACCTGGTTTTAATGCCACAGGCTTCATCTGCAACCGGCCAGTGGGCAGGTCATAAACATGATTTTACTCTCTTGTTCCTGAGTTAAGTGGGGAAAGAGGGTCGAGAAGGGTGACAGGGACACAGCAGGTGCAACGACTCCTCTGCTTGTACTGCTACGGACTAGCCCTGGTCCTAATCTCATTGCAAACTTGGTGTGGAGGGCGGAAGGGAAGTTCAAAGCAGCAAGCAATATTGTCTTAAGAAAGATGAGCACTTGGAAAGGCATTTGGGGTAGGTGAATCCTCTGTTCTGGGCACAGAATGGGGACATTTGACTACGGATTTGCAAAACAAAACCATCATCCCCAAAGGGGGATTTGGAGAGTCGTTCTGTGGACGGTGTGGACAGGGGGACATGCGGCGAGGGACTGGATCTGCACGCACAGCTTCGCTTCTTCTCCAGACTGGGGCCAGGCTTCACTGTGCCTGTGAGTGCTGCGTTTCCTTGCAAATGTGTGTCTTGTTGAAACGGATGGGTCTGAGGGCAGCATTGAGTGTTTTGGGGGGGATTCACCTGGTGCCACCTGGTGGTGCAGAGCTGGGGAAATATTCTCTCCCTTTCTTGGAACCCACTGGGGCGCCTTGAGAACTGGAGACTCTGGGATTATCTGGACAGGTCACCCTTGGTGCAGACAAGAACCAAGAAGGAGAGGAGGGAAATGGGGAAGGTTTGGGGTGAAGGTTCTGACAGACACAAGTGAGGTCTCTCACTGGGTCACCCCAGAAATAGTGGGTAAGGGTGATGTCACATCAGAACCAGGCCACTTGGGTGGTGAGATCTGCGTCGCTTCTGCAGGCTGAGGCTTCTGGAAACAGTAGGTTATAACGTTATGAACACAATTTTTATGGAGTGCTTTTGTACAGAGTACTTTCACATGTGAACTGTCAAATCAACCCCAAAGTATTATGATCTCAGTTTTCTAAATGATCTCCAGGAAGCTTGAGCGGCTCGTTTAAAATTGGCCAACTCTTAATGGCGGAGCTGGACCTTATGTCTGGGCCTTCTGACTTCGAATCAGAGACTTCTTTTATGCCATTCCCTCCACCTGAAAGTGGCCCGTGGGGACACCAGCTGTCTCCACTGCGGGCTCCCCTCACCCCTGCTCGGGGCAGCACACAACTTACCGATGAGTGTCTCAGATGGGCTAAAAGTGTACTTCCTCCAGGACATTTGCTCTGGTTTGCAAGGCATGGAAGTTCTGCCCAAGAATGTGATGTTAAAGACGTCCGGGAACTTTAGAGCTCTGCCTTCCTGGAGCCCGCAGCCCCTTTGTCCCTTTGGATGTGCAGAGGTGCTCCTGGGGGTGGGGGGGAAGTCGGACGTGGGAGCTCCTTCACAGGAGACAGCATAGAAAAGTGGGCTTCAGGGGCTGACAGATGGAGAGTGGTGGTGATAGTCTTCAGGAAAGCAGAGGGGCCCAGAACAAGGCACTGGGCCAGGCCTTGGGACCCTGGCCTGTGGGAGGCAAAGCCACCAATGTTTAGGACAGTGGTGTCTGGTGCTCAGTTCTGATTGTAGTTTGTGGTGTTTTTGCCGGGACCCCCATTCATTGTCCAACCTTTCATTTTCTTTCATTTATTCCTCCCAAGCCCCTTGACTGAGATTTTTGTGGCTTTCACAACATGGACAGAGAGACACCCAGTTAGTGCCCCGGGGCCCCCATATCCACCCCAGTAGAAGGAACCGTTGTTTCCCCAGTCCAACCCACAACACACAAGAAAAAAGACGAAAACCAGAAACAAAAATTAACTGTATAAAAATACTACAAAGTACACGTGTGTTTGAACTGCTTCTGCTCCTGGTTAGGCTGGTTAGGGGGCCCTCTGTGCAGTTTCTCCATGGCTGGACCTGGCACAGAGCAGGCGCTTGCTGAACTAGTGATGGGGCACTGATGTGGGTGTGTGTGGGGATGGGGCGTTCCTGCCGTGATGCGGTGGGCAAATAGATGTCAGTAAGCCAAGGAGCAAATATGTCACAGATCAGAGGTGACATTGCTAGGAAGAAAAATAAAGCAAGATACAGAGACTGCAGGTAAAGGAGTTGCAGGGGACTTCGGGGGTAGATGCTGTTAGATGGAGTGGCCAAAAAATACCTCCCTGATGAGGTACCATTTGAGCAGTGGCCTCAAAGAAGGAGAGGAAACGAGTCCAGTGGGTCTCCTGAGGTGGAGAATTCTAAGCAGAGGGAGAAGGATGGGTCATATACAGAAAGTTAACATACTTCACAATGAACATGAATCAGTTTCCGGTAAGTAGCCAGGTACTCTGGAGGATGCAAAATGCAAAATGCTTAGTCTATACCTGAAGGGTTCAAACATGCACCCCTGGAAAGGCCTCACCTGCATGAAGCAGATCAGGGTCTGGGCCACAGTACTGGTGGAGCTTCGAGACTAGATTACTAAGGGCTGGCGTGAGACGTTCTCCGTGTCTTTACGGGAAGTTTCCCACGAGCCCGGGTTTGCAGGTTGAGTAGGAAAATGTTGGTGCAGAGGAGAACATGCACTCCACAGTGGGGAGGGGGCGGTGGTGGCCTCAGGTTGCCTGAGACCGGTCCACACTTTATGCACAGGCTGTAACCCTGCCCATCGCCAGCCCAACCCAGCGGGGTTTACCCCACTGACTTTGCCCCTGTTCCTGTGCTCCATCTACAGGCCAGCGAGGAAAGAAAACTTTCCTGACTAACCAGGAGCACTGCCAAGGAAAAAGAAGAAGGTGCCAGAGTGACCCCATTGTGGCCCAGGGAAGGGTGCCTTGACACTGGGCATGGACAGCCCAGTTCACTGTCAGGGAGACTCTCAGAGAGGAGGTGAAATCACACGGGGCTGGCATGTGAAGCCACTACCACCCATGTCACCTTCTGCTCTGACTCCAGTCATTTTCTGATCATCTGACTCCGTGGGAGAGGCCGGGCATGGCTGTTCCCTCTGGATCCAGTCCTCACTGCTCTGAGTGTTTGTGTTTTGTGAGCTCCATCCACCACCCACCAACAGGACAAGGCGCGTGTCTCCCCTGCAGGCATGGCCGCAGGTTCCTGTACTGAGTTGGGGAAAGGTGGGGTGTGTGTGGGGGGTAGGGGGAGGGGGTAATTCCTTGTCAACCACCCACGCAGAGGTCTCATGGAGCCAACAAAGGCCTGCATATGGATTGTTATTGGGAAAATGCTGACCCCTGGTGGACATTTTTTAAATCTTATTTTTCAAATTGCATTCAACACTTCTTTGTGGTAGTTTCAGGTGTGCCACACAGCAGACAGACACTCACATCCGCTACAGAGTGTTACCTCAGACACCTCAGGTGCCCGCCTGGCACCATACATAGCTATCACAATACCGTTCACCACATTCCCTGTGCTTTATCTTACAATCCCATGCCTGCTTTGTAACAAGCAACCAGTACTTCTTAACCCCACCACCTTTTCCACCCTGTTCCCCCAAATCCCTTCCTTCCGACCTCTGTCAGTTTTTTCTCTGCATCTGTGAGTCTGTTTCTATTTTGTTTGCTCATTTATTTTGTTCTTTAGATTCTACGTGCAAGTGAAATCATATGGCGTTTGTATTTCTGTCTGGCTTATTTCACTGAGCATGATGCCCCAGAGGTCCATCCATGCTGCCGCAAATCTTTCTTTTTTATGGCCAGGTAACGTTGCATTGCGTATGTGCACCACAGCTTGTGTGTGCACTCCTCTGTCGATGAACGCGGCTGCTTCCCTATCTTGGCTATTGCGGTACTGCTGCAATGAATATGGGGGGGGGGTTGTTCTTTCTGATTGGCTGTAGGTTTCCTCAGGTACATACCCAGCAGTGGGAATTTCTGTGGTGGTGCTATTTTTAATTTTTTTGAGGGGCCTCCACACTGTATTCCATTCCACAGTGGCTGCACCAGTCTGTATTCCCACCAACGGAGTTCTCTTTTCTCCATGTCCTCACCAACACTTGTTGTTTGTCGGTTTATTGATAATAGCTCTTCTGACAGGTGTGAGCTGACATCTCATTGTGGTTTTGATTGGCATTTCTCTGTGATGAGTGATGTTGAGCATCTTTTCATATGTCTGTTGGCCACCTGTAGGTCCTCTTTGGGGAAGTGTCTATTCAGGTCCTTTGCCCATTTTTTAATTGGGTGGTTTGTTTTTCTGGTGTTGCATTGTTGGAGTTCTTTCATTTTGGAGACTAACCTCTTATTGGATGTATCATCAGTGAATATGCGCTCCCGTTCAGTAGGCTGTCTTTTCATATTGTTGATGGTTTCCCCTCTTGTACAAAAACTTTTTACTTAGATGTAGTCCATTTATTTATTTTTCTTTTGTTTCCCTTGGCTGAGGAGATATGTAAGAAAAAATATTGCTATGCAAAATGTCTGAGATTTTACTGCCTATGTTTTCTTCTAGCAGTTTTATGGTTTCGGGTTTTACATTGAAGTCTTTAATCCATTTTGAGTTTATTCTTGTATATGGTGTAAGAAGGCCATCTAGTTTCATTTTTTTTTTGCTTGTATCTGTCCAATTTTCCCAACACCATTTATTGAAGAGACTATCTTAACCCCACTGTGTATTCTTGCCTCCTTTGTCACAGATTAATTAACATACAGGGGTGGGTTTACTTCTGGGCTCTCTTGTCTGTTCCATTCATTGATCTCTGTGTCTGTTTGTATACCAGCAGCATTTTTTGTTACTACAGCCTTGTAACATCCTTTGTTATCATGTAATGTGACACCCTCAACTTGGTTCTTTGTTTTCAAGTTGATGTTGTTATTCGGGGTCTTTTGTGTTTTCATACAAATTTTTGGACTATTTGTTCAAGTTCTGTGAAAAATGCCATTGGTATTTTAATAGGAATTGTGTTGAATCTACAGATTGCTTTGGGAGGTATGGACATTTTAATAATATTAATTCTTTTTATCCATAAGCATGGTATATGTTTACAATTATTTGCATCTTCTGCTACTTCTTTCTTCAATGTCTTATAATTTTTTGAGTATAGATCTTTTACATCCTTAGTTAAATTTATTCCTAGGTATTTTTAAGTGAAATTGTAAATGGGATTGTTTTCTTAGTTTCTCTTTCTAATAATTCATTATCAGTGTCTAAAAATGCAACTGATTTCTGAATATTTATTTTGTATCCTGCCATACTTTATTGAATTCATTTATCAGTTCTAGTAGGGTTTTTGGTGGAATCTTTAGGGTTCTTTATATACAGTGTATGTAACCTGCAAATAATGACAGTTTAATCTCTTCCTTTTGAATTTGGACAGTTTTTATTTCTTCTTCTTGTCTGACTGCTGTGGCTAGAACTTCCAGTTCTATGTTAAATAAGAGCGGTGAGCGTGGACTTCCCTGTCTTGTTCTTGATCTACGGGAAATGCTTTTAACTTTTCCCTGTTAAGTATGACATTGGCTGTGGGTTTGTCATATATGGTCTTTATTATGTTGAGATATATCCCCTCTATTCCCACTTTGCTGGGAGTTATTAATCACAAATGGGTGCTGGATTTTGTAGATTTTTTAATATGTTGATATAATCATTTGATTTTTGTCTTTCGTTTTGTTTATATGGTATGTCATTTAATTGATTTGCAGATGTTGAACCATCCTTTCATCTCAGGAATAAACCCTACTTGCTCATGGCATGTGACATTGTTAATATATTGCTGAATTCAATTTGCTAATATTTTGTTGGGGATTTTTGCATCTATGTTCCTCAGGGACGTTAACCTATAATTTTTTTCTTTATTGTGTCTGTGTCTGGTTTTGGAATCAAGGTAATGCTGGCCTCATAAAATGAGCTTGGGAGTCTTTCCTACTGTTGTATTTTTTGGAATAGTTTGAGAATGATAGGTGTCAGTTCTTTGAACGTTTGCTGAAATTCACCTGTGAGGTAATCCTGTGTAGGACTTTTGTTTGTTAGGAGTTTTGTTGTTGTTGTTGTTGTTGTTATTATTATTGCTTCAATTTCATTAGTTGTAATGATTTGTTCAGATTTTCTGTTTCCTCTTGATTCAGGCTTGGGAACTTGTAGTTTCTAGAAAATTATCTTTTTCTTCCAGGTTGCCCAATTTGTTGGCATATAATTGTTCATAGTATTTTCTTATAATGCTTTGTATTTCTGTAATGTCAGTTGTTACTTCTCTTTTATTTCTGATTTTATTTACTTGAGTACTCTTTCTCTTTTTCTTGGTTAATCTGGTTAAAGGTTTATTGATAATTTTTTTTTATCTTTTCAAGGAACCAGCTCTTAGTTTCATTGAATTTTTTGTATGTTTTTAGACTACATTTTATTTGTTTCTGCTCTGATCTTACTTCCTCCCTTCTATTCACTTTGGGCTTTGTTTTTTTTTTTCTTTTTCTAGTTCTTTTAGGTGTAAGGTTAGATTGTTAATTTAACATTTTTGCATTTTCTTCAGGTAGGCCTGTATGGCTATGAATCTCCCTCTTAGGCCTGCTTTCGTTGTGTCCCATAGATTTGGGGTTGTTGTGTGTTCATTTTCACTTGTCTCAAGGTGTGTTTTGATTTTGATCTTATTGTTAATCCCTTCATTGTTTAGTAACATGTTATTTAGCTTGCATGTGTTTGTGTATTTTTCAGAGTTTTTTTGTAATTGATTTATAGTTTCATGTCATTGTGGTTGGAGAAGATGCATGAAAATGATTTAAATTTTCTTTAATTTATTGATGCTCGTTTTATGGCCTAACATGTGATCTATCCTGGAGAATGTTCCATGTACACTTAAAAAATATACTTCCTGC
>VMDR010004485.1:0-59660 GCA_007922815.1 Macrotus californicus
ATGACAGTCACAAAATTATACAGGGAGAATGGGAAGAGGAAAGTGAAATCCTTATCTACTACAATAAAGTCACTAGATAATATCAACATTGATAAATCAGGAGAAAGCAATAAAATACATATTATTTAGCAATAAGAAAGAAATGCATTGGCTCTGGAAAGTGGACTTACACAATATGAAGGATGGGAAATGGGATTGCTATTTTACAAGTCTTTTACCAATATTTGATTCTTTTAAAACATGTTGTATATATATTACTCTGATAATTTCTTAAAGGCCTAAGGAAAGTTAATACAATAACCTAGTATAATGCTTTGGTGAGAGCAAATTGCATCTATCATTTACTGAATAAATATTTATGCTTAGTTCTGGGCATCAAAATAATGATTAATATCACACAGTGTTTAGTGGTTTCAAAGCAGGTTTGCATAAGTCCTGTGATTTAATGTTAACCATTCTGTAAGGTTGATACAAAAGCAAATTTACCATGATGCTAATGAATCTTAAGTTTCGGGACCTCTTCATGGATGGACCACCAGGAAGGAGCCCTAGCAATAGGTTCAAATGTCATACATTTTTGTAAGTTACATAAAAAATAGCCTTTGTTAAATTGACTGTTTCTTTCCACCCCAACTTCTAATGCATCATACCTCACCTAATGTGGCCATCAGCATTGTTTCTAAACAAATGCATTTTGTACCCTTTCAATTTGTATTCACAGCTTTGTATTCTTTTGTTTAAAAAGAGCTCTCTCAGAGATAGCCAACCTATCAGATGCAGAGTTCAAAACACTGGTAGTCAAGATGCTCACAGAAATGATTGAGTATGGCTGCAAAATAAAGGAAGAAGTGAAGGTTATACAAAGTAAAATAAAGAAAAATACACAGGGAACCAAGAGTGAAGGGAAGGAAACCAGAACTCAAATCAATGATTTGGAACAAAAGGAAGAAATAAACATTCAACCAGAACAGAATGAAGAAACAAGAACTCAAAAAATGAGGATTGGCTTAAAGAACCTATGAGACAACTTTAAATGTTCCAACATCTGAATCATAGGGGTGTCAGAAGGAGAAGAAGAAGAGCAAGATATTGAAAATTTATTTGAAAAAATAAGGAAGGAAAACTTCCCCAAGTCCAGGAAGCACAGAGAATCCCAAGCAAGTTGGATCCAAGGAGGAACACACCAAGGCACATCATAATTAAAATGCCAAAGATTAACAATAAGGAGAGAATCTTAAAGGCAGCAAGAGAGAAGAAGAGTTACCCACAAAGGAGTTCCCATATGACTAACAGCTGATTTCTCAAAAAAACTTTGCAGGCAAGAAGGGACTGGCAAGTAGTATTCAAAACCATGAAAAACAAGGGCCTACATCCAAGATGACTCTATCCAGCAAAGCTATCATTTAGAATGAGAGGGCAGACAAAGCTTCCCAGATAAGTTCAAGTTAAAGAAGTTCATCATCTCCAAGCACTTATTACATGAATTGTTAAAGGGACTTATCTAAGAAAAAGAAGATCAAAACTATGAACAGTAAAATGACAACAAACTCACAACTATCAATAGCTAACCTAAAAAAAATAAATAAATATAAATAAACTAAGCAAACAACTACAACAGGAACAATCACAAAAATGGAGATCATCTGGAGGGTTATCAGCAGGGAGAGAGAGGGAGGAGAATGGGGAAAAGGTACAGGGAATAAGAAGCATAAATGGTAGGTAGAAGATAGACAGGGGGAGGTTAAGAATAGTATAGGAAATGTAGAAGCCAAAGAACTCATATATATGACCCATGGACATGAACTAAAGAGGGGGAGTGTGGGGGAAGGGGTGTGCAGGGAGGGGGGTGGGGGGAGGAGATGGGACAACTGTAATAGTATAATCAATAAAATATATTTAAAAAAAAAGAAGCATAAATGGTAGGCACAAAACAGACAGGAAGAGGTTAAGAATAGTATGGGAAATGAAGAAGCCAAAGAACTTATATGCACAACACATGGACATGAACTAAAGGTGGGGGAGAACGCTGGAAGGAGTGGGGATATCAGGTGGAGGGGGACAAAGGGGAGAAAAAATGGGACAACTGTAATAGTATAATCAATAAAATAAAAGATTAAAAAATAAGAAGAGCTCTCCCAAATAGTATAAACTTCAGTCTCCATAAAACCTGAATTCATCCCTGGATAAGTATTATCTAACCCATTTTACAAATTGATAAGTGAAGTTAATTGGCTTTGGTCAAGTTTACATATTTGGACTTAAACCCAGATATTTGAATGTCTAAATCCACTTTCTTTTTGCTATTCCATAACACATCTCTAGATGGTAGAAGAAAAGTTAAAAGGCATTAGAAAATCAGTTGTAAAACATGGTGGAAAGGTGATCAGCTGCAGCCATCAGAGTTCATGTGGCATTGTTCTGGATAACCGGTGAGGGTAAAGATTAAAAGAAGAGTCCCTGAAGACAGATCAGGACGACACGAACTTTTATCTTCAGCTGGCTCTGCCTAGTGGTTGGGGAGCCATTGCACTGAAGTGCCTCCTGGGAGACACAATCCACTTGAAGTAGGAAGAGTAGGGCTCCAGGTGTCTGTCATTTCAACCTGGCCTCTGACAAGAGATCCTGGTATCACTCTGGGAAGAGCCAGAGGCTTGTTGAAGTCAGAGGTCAGGAAATCAAAGACTTATAGGGTTGGAAAAGACATTTGGGGGGATCTCGCCCAGCTCCTCAACGAGAAGAGGCAGAGTATAGTGAGAAGCAGCACATACACTGGTTAAGAGCATGACTTGAACTTGGCTTCTCTCTGTGTGGAAGCTGTGTAGCTTGAAGCAAGTTATTTAATCTCTGTGCCTCAGTTTCTTCATTTGTAAACTAGGGGTAGCAAAATGAGTCCATATTCCCTTACCCATAATTCAAAATCCATAACCCTAAAATTATTTCAAAATTTATTTGGTGGAAAGAACTGATCTGAACTCATTTGGCAGCAAAATCTAACCCAATTGATGTAAAAGTATTTATTCTATTTTATGTAAAAATTCATATACCTCACCACAGAAATATATATGTGATTATGAAGTACAGTCCCATGGGAATGTTTTGTAACATATGCCATGTACCTTCCTAAATAATCCAAAGAGTTTACAAACACGTTTGGTCTTGTGCCTTTTGGATAAAGGCCTGTGAATCTCAGGTGCCTCTCTCTCATTCTGTTGTGAGGATTAAATTAAGTAGTTCTCCCTTATTCATGGGGGGTATATAGTCCAAGACCCTCAGTGGATGCCTGAAATCCCAGAGAGTATCGAATCCTACATACTGTTTTTTTCCTGTATACACACTTACAATAAAGTTTAATTTATAAATTAGGGACAGTAACAGATTAACAACAATAATAATAAAATAGAATAAGTATAACAGCATACTGTAGTAAAAGTTGCATAAATGTGGTCTCATTCTCTCAAAATATCGCACTGTACTCCCCTTTTCATTTAAAAGAACTGCTTTCTGGCTTCTCGTCGACATGTCTGAACTGCCAGCATCACTACTCTCGTGCTGTAGGGCCATTCTTAAGTAAAATACGGGTTCCTTGAACCCAAGCACTGCGACACCATGACAGTCCATCTGACAACCAAGATGGCGACCACTCCATGACTAACAGGTGCGCTGCGTGTACAGCTGGAGATGCTGGGCAAAGGACTCGTTCACATCACGTGCTGATGCCTCAGGACAGTGTGATCTTTTATCACACTACTCAGAATGGCATGCAATTTAAAATTTATAAACTGCTTCCTTCTGAAATTTCCTATTAATATTTTTGGGCCACAGAGGGTGACTGAAACCACAGGAGGTGAAGTGACAGTTGAGTGGGACCACTGAGGAATATAGGAAAGGTGCTCTGAATAGTGCCCGGCACAAAACAAGTGCTCCAGGCAGGTTTGCTGTTGTTACTGGGAGCCCCTCTCTCAGTATAACCCTAAGAGATGTTATCTGGCATTTCTCTGGCCCCTGGAGAGGTGAATTCACTTCTTTATGAGCTACCTAGTTTAAACGCTGAACATCTCTAATCTATTCTTATAAACGAGAACTTTCCTTCCACTAACCTCCCCGCACTGGTCACTGTGAAATCTCAGCACAGCTTTTGCAGATAGATAGCTGCCGTGTCTGCCCTGGGTCTTCTCAGCACGGTTAGTTGTTCATTGTACACAGGGTGGGGCAAGAGCAGTTGTGAGTATGCAAAACACGGAGTTTACTCTTATATGATTATCTATTAATTGTTGTATTATTTTCCATGTGAACAGTTGTAAACCTACTTTTGCCCCACACTGTATTGCTCCCAGACCAACCTGCTGGCTCTCCCCCCGCCACACTCCAGGTTGCCAATTACCCTTTCACATGCAGCACCCCACATATGCCCAGAAGCCCATATGGGTTCTGATCAGCATTCAGTACAGTTCACATTTTTCTTTGCTCCAGACTGTGAAAAACAACTGCGTCTTAGTGTAAAAACAGAGTGAGTTGGGAGGAGATCTGGAAAAACATAAGGAAGGCAATCACAGCGTTTCATTAAAAAACATACTAAAAATTTCTATTTCAAAGGAATTTTTTGTAGTTTCCCTGAACTAAGACGGAAAACAGTAAGCAGCCTAGACTGATCAAAATGCAAGAGTCAAGTAATGCCCACCTAAGGTCGACGTTATGCCAGCTCCTTTACTGAAAAATACTACAGACAGTAACGCTGGAGCCATGTGAAGGTCACATGGGCTGTATCCCACAGTCCAAGGAAAATGAATGATATTCCAACAGAAGGAGAAGAACAGAGTTAAATAAAACTGACAAGTTATCAGCAGGAATGTACAGCAAATTACGCAAAACAGGAGGACGCTGCTCCCTCTGGTGGGCACAGCTAGACCCTTCCTCATCTTTGTCCTTGAACCCTGCTGCTTAAAAAGAACCCAAGCAAGTAAACCCACTGAAGGGAAAGAAATCCATTTCCAGAATGGACATTGTGATTGTTCACTCAAGCTGTGATGGGAATAGTGAGAAAACCAGTCTTCTCATACACTGGACATCTTGGCTACCTGCAAGGTGTGCCTAGAATTCTAGATTCCTTTGGAGTCTTGGTAAAGATCCTTAAGAGCTGGCTGGTGGGTACCGAGAGATTTGTTATTCTAGTTTTTCTATTTGTATATGTTTAAAAACTTCCATAATAAAATGTTTTGAGCCCTGGCTGGTGTGACTCAGTTGGTTGGAGCATCATCCTGTAAAAGAAAAGGTCACAGGTTCAAATCCTGGTCAGGTCAGATGCCTGGGTTTCGAGTTCAGTCCCCTGTTGGAGTGTGTACAAGAGACAAGCAATAGATGTTTCTCTCCCACATCAATGTTTCTCTCCCTCTCTCTCTCTCTCCTTTCCCCTCTCTCTAAAATCAGTGAGCATGTTCTCAGGTGAGGATAAAAAAACAAATTTAAAAAAATGTTTTGAAAGATCTTTAAGCAAAAACTTTGTAAAAGAAGTTGAGAATCTAGTAGTTGAATCTGTCCTCCTTTCCCCCATCTGAAGATACTTTTAGTAAGTACCACCACCAATACTGTTTGGGAAAATGTTGCTAATTTTTATGTGGATGGATTAGATCATATAATAGCTTATATATCTAATAACTGAACAAGGAAACAAACTATTCAGACAGTTTTGAAACTGAAAACTGTGTTCAAAGTTATGTTGGCAAATGAAGACCATTGGGTTAGTGTCTGATAAAGGCGAGGATGTTAGTAAGTTTGGGTATCTTTAGCCTGGTTTTTCCTCTAATCTACTGATGAGTGGGTTTGTGATCGCAGTCCTCAGATCAGACCAAACCTGGTACCAGAACCACACAGATAAAAGTAGTCAGCAAACTGATTAGACAAATAGACTTTGGCCTAGTTCTGGTCAAATAGATCTAAGAATGGGCCTGTCATCTACCTTGGCTCAAGAAAACACTTAAATGGGCTGCCAATGTTTTGTATACTAAACCTGGTACACTTGGAGGTAGAGCCTCCCATGTACCAGGACTCCTGAGCATCATTTATTCTCCTGGCCTTGCCATTCACTCCAGGCACTGTTGTGGGCAACCAGTTCATGTAAGCGTGGACCAGCTCCACGAGGTGTAATCTGATAGCACCTCAGTCCACAATATGGACCTCTAGATTTCCTTCCAGGGCTTCTCCGAAACCGAGATCAGTGACACCTGTGGAAAGTGGCTTGGCAGTCACATACACACAATCCAGACGTGTTGAGCAGTTACTACCTTTGAGGATTCCTTTGGATAGAATGTTGTAAGTGGACAGAAATAAGGACCCTGCAGGTGCAGGGAATACTGTCTGGAACATTAAGCCAATGATTTAGTCAAAGGTGACAACGTTAAAAGGAGACAGAATGCAAAGCCTCGACAGGTCTCTATTTCAAAGTTAGGCTCCTTATAGGAAAACTTGAAGATATTAAGACAGGGGATAGGGTAAACAAGTCTGAGAATACTGAGTCACTAGACTGATTTTAATCCCAAAGAGAGCAGACCCAGCCTCCTTCCCCTTGAGAGAAGAGATCCAACTCGCCCGGCCAGGAGATCCTGGAAAGAAAGACCTGGCCTGAACCTTGCCTTGCAATGTGATTCTTTCTTCCTCAAGAGCCTCTCCTACCTCCACTCACTGTCTCCAGGATAACTAGAGCCAGGTTTGGGCTCAAGCAGGAGGGAAAATATCTCCCTTCTCCTTTAGGAAAGAGTTTACTGAAGGAATCAAAGGCCCTGGCTAGTTCATGCAGGCAGAAACCTGAACATGCTGGAGGGATTGGCCCTTGAGCATGTTGGACCAGGGCTGGTGAGCGGATAGCGGAGAGTTTATTGACAGGGGAGTGCTCCTCCTTGATTTAAACTGTCCTGGCAAGGACACCGGGAGCAATCCCCTGCAAGAATAGTTTCTTGAGGCTTGAACAAAATAATTGCCTGCAATAAATAAAGTTTAGCTGCTGGAACTTCACGGGCACAGCTCTGAGGAACGACCCTAAAAGCTCGCAGGTGGAAATGTTGGAATAGACATTTTTCTTTTGATTGTTTATGACAGATCACATACAGTGCTCATCAGGAATTAATAGAGGCAGAATGCAATTCAAGTGTCTATAAGCGTTTATGTTTTTAAAAGTTTGTAGAAAACACACAGAGAGGCCACTTTACATTGGTTAATAAAATGATATCAGTTTCACGTGTACAATTTGACTATTACTTCTTCAAATATATGTTTTATCCCTTCTTTCTCTCCCTTCCTTCTGATACTTCAAATGCACATCATTTTCTCTCTCTTCCTTCATCCGTGAGAACACAGAGCATATTTCTAAGAGCTGTATTAACATTCTTGTCAGTTAACCCCTCAGCCTCTGTCATGTCTGAGTCTGAAGCTGTGACTAATTTTTCTCTTGGTTGTCATTTATGCTTTACTGATCCTTCATACATCTACAAATTTTACATTGGATTCTTGATATTGTAAATTTTCCATACCTGGGTGCTGGACTTTGCTGTCTATCTTTAAGGAGTATTGGACATTTTCTGTTGAACTTTTACTTAAAGATTTGTCTTATCCTTTTGAGGTACATTTTTTGGCTCTTCTAGTGTGGTCTAGAATAGCGTTTATTTGAGAGATACCTTAGCCCTACTTCAAAGTCTTGCCTTTCCAGGATTTCTTCTGAATTTCATGTGTACTCAACAAGACCTCTTACTCAGGCTGGAGGAAACTCAAATGATTGTCATCCTTGAGTGAACTCCAGTTATAATTTATTTGTCTTACCACTTAAACATAACTGTTCTTTCTTTGGGAGCTCTTCTGGCCCAGACGTCTGGAACTTCACCCTGTTCCTAAGTAGACGAGTACTTGGACAGAGTCAAGGTGATTCCTGCCAAGATTTTTTCAGCTCCTTTTGTGTAGCTCTTTCTCTCTCAGGTGCTCTGCCATACACATTACAGCTACCTTGGTCGTCCTGAACTATAATATCTATTTACTTAACTCAGCGAGATTGCCACACTTTGTACAGTTTCCCCTCCCTGAATCATAGTCTTGAATCTATCTAAAAGCAGGAAGTCTATGTAAGGGTAGGTCTTGTTCCATTTGTTTTCATTTTCTCAGGGATCATAATCTTGTTTGACTCTTATCCAATATTTGAAAACAATTATTTCCTATGGTCTGTTTAGTTTTCTAGTTGCTTACATTCCATAGTAATTCCAGACTGACTTACTCCCTCATGGCTGGAAGCAGTTCTTGGAGGTGTTTTTTCATTTTTTTTCATCTTCACCAGAGGTTCTGCTTATTGATTTTAGAGAGAGAGGGAGGGAGAGAAAAAGGGAGAGGGAGAGAGAGAGAGAGAGAGAGAGAGAGAGAGAGAGAGAAAAGAGAGAGACATCATCATGAAAGAGGAACATTGAGCAGCTTCCTCCCACAATCTAGGTATGTGCCCTGGCCAGGGATCAAACCCACAACCTTTCAGTGTATGGGATGACACTCTAACCAACGGAGCCACCTGGCCAGGGAAGTCATTTTAATAACTCAACTAAAGTGTCAGCTCAGGGACAACATCCCATTAGTCCTCCAGAATACTGCACATATGTGCTAAAACAACACCTGGTATGTGGTGCCATGTCCCCAGTGACCAGGAACGTTGGTCCAGAAAGAGTTGAAATTAAATTGCCCCTCCCACCAGCATTCCACCTAATTCAACTAAAAATTCATGTTTACCATCTCACAATCTTAGATTCCACTGAATTAATAATCCTACTTTCAGCTAGGAGAATGTTTCCAACAGGGGAAAAGGTAGGGCTCCCACTGACCTTGAAGTATAACTACCACCTGTTAACATTGGTCTCCTATGACAGTAGATCAGCAAGCAAAGGAAGATGTAACTACTGGCGAGAGAAACTGACTGTAAGAGCTAAAAGTGGCTCTTCAGTAATGTGCGCAGGGAGGAGTGTGTCTGGAACACAGAAGAGTCACTGGGACATCAACTGATGATTCCATGACTGTGATGATGAAGTAGGCAACTGCAGCAATCATGGCCTTACAAAGACAACCAAAGTCTCAGGCCCCAAAGAGATGAAGGTCTGAGTCATCCATCAGGAAAGCAACCTAGATCAGCCAAAGAATTGGCTGAGGCTAAGGAAAATCTAGAGCAGATAGTGGGGAAGGGAGATGATAAATGTTAATTATGGGCTTGGGACATGTTGCCAGAGCAGGGAATTAACTTCTACTAACCTTCCTGTATTAAATCTTTGTAGGGTTTGGAGTTACTTTGAAGATGACTTTGGACAGGTTGGACTTAATGCAGAGCATAAAAGTATTTAAGGAGTACCAAGACTGAACTCTATTGGAAACCTGTTGTGTTTTCAAAATATGTCCTCAAATTCTTTAATGCTCCTTCCTTCAAAAGGTGAAGCCTAATTTCCTTCCCCTTGAGTGTGGATTGTTTTTAGTGACTCACTTCTAAAAATTAGAATGTGATGGAAGTGACAGTATGTGACTTCTGAGGCTAGGTCATAAAAGGTATTGTGATGTTCTCATTCATATTCTCATTCTCTCTTTCTCTCTCTCTCCCCCTCCCCCTGTCTCCTCACTGACTCTGGGGGCAGCCAGCTGCCATGTCATGAGGAGACCCAAGCAGCCCTACTGTGAGGCCCATGTTGTGGGAAGCTGGAGCCTCCTACCAGCATTCATGTAGTGAGCCACCTTGGATACGGATCTTTCAGCTGTAATCAAGCCTTCACATAAATTGAGCCCTGGATTAAAGTATTGGCTATAATATCATGAGAGACCCTGAGGCAGAATCACCCAGTTAGTTAAGTTGCTCCTGAAATCCTGACACACAAAAACTGTGGATAATAATTGTTTGTTGTAACACATTAAATTTGGGGTAATCTGTTGTGCAGCAATAGGTAGGTAATAACACAATACTTCTGTAGCACTTTAGATACTCTTGCTTGACTCTTAAATGTAGACACTGCTACAGGTGCATTTCTGCATTGGCTTTGACCAGCTGCACCCAGGTGTAATCTGAAGCATTCCACTGTAGCCCATGCTCTATACCTCCAGCTTGCTACACTGGCAATGGTCTAAGGTATGGGCACCTGCAAGAAGCCTTCCAGCATTCACACAATGAAAAAGAAACCAATAGAAAAATGCTTCCCCTTTCACCACTCAGGTGTTAGATTCTGAAGTGGCTGTCATAAGACCTCTGAGAAGGTTCTGGTAGATTGGAGTACCAGTTGCTCAGTTATAACTAATAACAGTGTGTGTTTCTTTTTACCCTACTTTTTGCAATGAAAATTTTCAAACATACAGAGAAGTGGAAAAAGTTTTACAGTCAAAACTCATATATCCATTGCCTAGATTGTACAATTAACATTTTACTGTTCATCACATGTCTGCTCATTTATCCCTCTATCCATCCACTAATCCATCTCATTTTTAAATACATTTCAATGTAATTTGCTGACAATGGTACAATTCTTTCAACGTGTACTTTATTAACTACAATTCAGTATCTATTTATAATTCTTTTTCTTTTAAGGCAAAACTTTTAAGCAATGAAATGTACAAATCTGAAGTGTACCATTTGACAGGTTTTGAAAAATAAGTGTACCTGTGTAACCCCAACCCCCTGAAGATACAGAGCATTTTCTCATGCCTGTTTTCCATCAATTCCCATTTCTACACACACCACTGTTTTAATTTTTCTTCATCGTAGATTGCTTTTGCCTGTCCTATAGCTTCGTATCAATGGAACCACAGAGTACTTCTTCGTGTAAGGCTTCCTTTACCCAACATGTTTGAATATTTATCCACATTGTCATATAAATTGCCTTCCTTTTTATTGTTGGGCAGTACTCCACTGCATGAACATACCACAGTTTGCTTATCCATTTTTTCTGTTAATATGATGTTTCTAGTTTTTTACTATTGTCACTAATGCTCCTGTGAACATTCTTATACAAGTTTTGTTTATGCACATATATTCCCACTGAGTAAGTATCTAGGTTAAATAAAATAAAAATTTTTAAATTGTTTGAATGCAATAAATCAGTAGGCAGGAATGAACAAAAAAGATGTATGGAGATGAACAATCTGAACTGAGCCTTGAAGGGTGAATACAATGGAGCTGGGGGGAAGAAAGAGGAAACAGCCTATGAGAGAAGTTTTTAGACTCAGTTGTTGATCATTGTAAATTTGTTGCCTTTTTAATGTTCATAGTTTTGATCTTCTTCTTTTTCTTAAATAAGTCCCTTTAACATTTCATGTAATAATGGCTTGGTGATGATGAACTTCTTTAGCTCTACCTTGTCTGGGAAACACTTTATTGACCCTTCTATTCTAAATGATAGTTTTGCTGGATAGAGTTATCTAGCTTGTAGGTCCTTGCTTTTCATCACTTTGAATACTTCTTGCCAGTCCCTTCTGGCCTGCAAAGTTTCTTTTGAGAAATCAGCTGATAGTCTTATGGGAACTCCTTTGTAGGTAACTTTCTGCTTTTCTCTTGCTGCTTTTAAGATTCTCTCTTTATCTTCGCCTTTAGCATTTTAATTATGATGTATCTAGGTGTGTTCCTCTTTGGATCTAATTTGTTTGGGACTCTCTGTGCTTCCTAGATTTGTATGTTTATTTCCTTCCCCAAATTAGGGAAGTTTTCTTTCATTATTTTTTCAAATAAGTTTTCAATTTCTTGCTCTTCCTCTTCTGGCATCCCTATGATTCTGATGTTGGCATGTTTAGAGATGTCCCAGAGTCTGCTCATACTATACTTATTTTTTTACACTCTTATTTCCTTTTTCTGTTCCAGTTCAATGTTTATTTCTTTCTTATGTTCCAAATCATTAATTTGAATCCTGGCTTTCTTCCCTTCACTGTTGGTTCCCTGGAGATTTTTTTTTATTTCACTTAGTGGAACCTTCATTTCTTCCTTTATGTTGTTGCCAGACTCAATGAGTTCTTTGAGCATCTTTATCACCAGTGTTTTGAACTCTGCATCTAATAGGCTGGCTGTCTCCATTTCATTTGGTTATTTTCTGGGGGTTTGTTCCTTTCATTTGGGCCACATTTCTTTGTCTCCTCAATTTGGTAGCTTCCCTGTGTTTCTGTGTATTAGGTAGCGCTGCTTTGACTCCCTGTAAAAGACACCTGCAAAGTGTGCGGGGCAGAGCCTTAGGTAATTGCCAGGGTGGGGCAACCTGCTTTACTGCTTTGTGGCTCTATTGAAGAGGGGGCTCAGAGATGGCACTGTGCTGCTGCCTCGTTTCTGGGGGTTTGCCTGGCACTCAACCCACTTCCAGTTACTTCAGCCACTCCACATATGGGACTGGCATCCTTCCAGCTGTTGCCCTGGTGTTGAATCCCAGAGTGGGTAGGTGTGTGTATTTTTTAAGACCAAGTGGGCCCTTTAAGCAAAGTTTCCTGAAAATCCCAGTTTTCTCTGCCATCCCAACCCCCACTGGTTTTTACATCTTCCTGGCACTGGAGCCCTGGGCTGTGTGGTCTGGCCTGGGGCTAGTATTGCTTGCTCCCAAGGTATCCCTCCTGATTTTTATCCACCACACAGGAACGTGGGACCACCTGTGCCCATTCCACCACAACCACAGCCTCTCTGCATCACATTAATTCTCCTTCCCTCTCCACTCTGTCTCCCTGTCTCTGCTCCCCTACCCATTTGGAGAACTGTGGCTTCTTTAAATCCTTGGTTGTCAGACTTCCATACAGTTCAATTTTCTGACAGTTCTGAGTGTTACTTGTTTTGAGATTTAGTTGTAATTCTTTTTGTGGATATGAGAGGAGGCGAACCATGACTACCTACATCTCCATCTTGACTGGAAATCCCCAATCCTAATAGTATTTTTTGATAAGCAGATGTATTAGTTTTGTAAAAGCTCAGCTTACCAAGTGAATCTTTAATGGTTTGTGGTTTTCATGTCCTATGTCAGAAAAATTTGCCTCTATAAAAGTTGCAAAGATTTTTTTCTTAGGTTTTCCTCTAAGAGTTTTAGAGTTTTCACTTTTATATATTGTGTATTACATATTTTGTTAATTATTGAGTGTGCTATAAGGTCAATGTTTATATTTTTTTAAATGGATGTCTAATTGTTCACCATTTGTTGAAGCATCCTTTTTCCTCACTGAGATGCCACTGCACATTTGTTGAAAATCACTTGCTCATATATATATATATATGTGGGTCTATTCTGGACTATCTCTGTGCCTTTGATCTACATGTCTATCCTTTTGCTATAATCACACTGTCTTGGTTACTTTATATAAAGTAAATCAAAGTTACTGTCTTGAAGACTTTATAGAAAGTCTTGAAAAAAACCTTGGTTATTCTTGGTCATTTTCCTTTCCATAAAAAGTTTAGACTCAGCTTGTCAAGTTAGAACATATGCATAAGTTTTACACATGCTTTGCTACTCCAAAATATGTCATGTTTTTTTATAGTATTGTAAATGAAATTGTGTTTTTAATTTCACTTTCCAAATGTTCATTGCTGATATGCAGAAATACAATTGAGTTTATATAGCAACTTTCGTATTCTATGACCTTGTTAAATCCAACTTACAGTTCTTGCAGCATTTTTGTGTGGGGGGCATAGATTCCTTAGTATTTTATGATACAATAATGTTATCTGTGAAAAACAACTTGAATATCCGTCAACAGGAAAATGGATAGACAAATTGTGGTGTCTATATAATGGAAAAACCCAGCAACAAAAAGGGAGAATCCACCAATACATGCAACAAGTGGGTAAATTTCTAAGTGTTATGATAAATAAAAGAAACCTGACACATTCTACTTACTATATGAAATTCTAGAAAATGTAATTCTTCTGTAGTAACAGAAAGCTAATCAGTGGTTGTCTAGGGGTTGGAAAGAAGACAGATCAATTGAACAGGATATAAGGAAACTTTGGAGGCTTATAAAAATATTCTGTATCTGGACTGAGGTGTGGCTTACATGGCTGTATACAATTATCAAAACCCATTATAAAGTAGATTTAAAATTGAAGTATTTTTTAATATACAAATTGTACTGTAAAATTCATGCTTAAAAAAAAAAACAATCCCTCGATGCTCAACTAGCTGCCCATTGTCACCTAGGGTGTAGGGCTGTAAAAGCAGCAACCACTTTACTGAGGACCTTCCAGGCAAATATATTCTTGGCTCCCAGGCCATCCTGTGGTCTTTTACTGTGGCGGAGAGGAGTAACCCTACATAAACTCACAAATGAGACTTACAGGTATAAAGCTAACTCTCTGCTCCCCTACCTGGGATCACACTCAGCTTTCTAAGGGAATGAAGGGTACTTCTTTCTAAGAAGAAAGCTCAGCTGGTCTTAGGAGGTAGCCCCTAGGCTTCCAAAGAAGTAAACTAGAGGGGGAAAAGGGTGCAAGAAAGAGAAGACACCCTAGTCATTT
The DNA here is from genome assembly GCA_007922815.1 of Macrotus californicus. Taxonomy (NCBI): domain Eukaryota; kingdom Metazoa; phylum Chordata; class Mammalia; order Chiroptera; family Phyllostomidae; genus Macrotus; species Macrotus californicus. Next base: position 14,459 of record VMDR010004485.1, read on the forward strand.
CTGCTTTATAACTCACTCAGGAACAATAATCATCATTTACTGGTGACTCACTCCACGCCAAACATGTACTGCCTTATTCAATTCTTACCACAACCCTAAGCATAACTCCTATTATGCCAGTTTAGAGAGGAAAATGCAACAGAAACAAAGAAACTAAGAAAACATCCCAAGCTTTGGAGCTAGTATAAGGCAGAACTGAACCCCCTGCACATGAGGTTGAAGCCTGTATTTTTAACTACAACACTGCCTCTGCTGGTGAACTAGCTCTGCTCCTGAACTCATGCCCATCCTCCCCCTCCTCACCCTGCCTGAAGCACACACAACAGGGGACAGGCTCAGAAGGTGGTGCTCAGAGCAAAGAGAACCCAGGCCCAGGATACAGAGTCCTGTTCTCTCTGTTCCAGCTACCACGAGAGCACCCAAAGTTCAGAATCTTATTTAGTCATTTTCTCTATAACTCAAATGCAGAAGTACTTTGAAGAGACATGTAGCTATTCCCATGAGCTATAAATACATAATTTATGGGCAAAATGGGAACTCTGTGTTACATTCAAATTGAGGACTATTTAAAGAAAGGGGGGAAATATCCCATAATATTAAGTCATGGGGAAAATAACTACAGTATATCATACTAGTAAAGAGGAATGTAAGAATAGCTTCTGTTTAGAAGTTTGCATTAAATGTTAATGTGGCCTTGAGTTTATTTCAAGTATTTTTCATTAAGCATTTTCATTTTTACAACCTGATAAGTAAGCCAAGGTCAAATAATTTTAGATGTCAACTTGAAAAAAAACCTAAGATCAATGTGTTCAACTCCCTCGGAAAAGAAGAAACATAAGGCACTTGTTCTTTGAAAACAAACTCATGCCATGTGGGTCACTGGTACTGAAGAACAAGATCCTAGAGGGTGGGACCCACGGGTGTTTTTTCTTTTTTAATTTTAAGGGGTGACATTGGTTAATAAAATTATATAGGTTTCAAGTGTACAATTTTGTAATACTTCATCTGTATTGATTTTTCTTTGGCTTGCTTAGAGCGTGAAGTTCAGTGTGGGTGAACACCTCATTTTTATTTGTCCAAAACTCTTTTTTTTTGCAGGAGGTGGCCACCTCTTTCTTTTGAAAACTGTCCTCCACCACTCCAACATCAAGGTCAAGTGAGAGCAGCCAAACCTGGCATCCTGACCACATAGGTGAGAAGGCCAGTCAAACCAGTCTCTTCAAGTCCTTCCCCAGGATTTTTTAAAATTTAAACTAAAGAAAGAGAACATAGCAGGGAATGTGTGTTCTGGCTGAGTGGGGGTAGTCAGTCTGAGAGAAAGAGCCCTAAGTCTTTACCTGTCCCAGTCAGGCTGCTCCTGCAGCCACCAACCTCACGCCCTCCAGAGGTTTGGTTACAGGTGGGATCACGAGTCCCAGCGAAGGCACTACTGGTCTACCAAGACCTGTGGTCTACTTTCATCCTCAAATCCGAGCTGAAGTCACAAAACCAGAGAACTCTCAGCTGCCACTCAGAAACAATGGGCCATACTTTCCAGCTTCTGTTCTGTCTCAGGTACCCTACGAGAAATTTCTCGTAATTCATCTCAGTTAATCCTCACAACAACCCCATGGAAGAAGGTACTATGTATACTTCTCCCCGTTTTACCCATGAGAAACGCAACAAAACAAAATTACAGGCTTGATTTTTTGAGACCTTAAGGAACTTGCCCACATTCACACCATCACGAGCCTTTCCCATTACTCTGAGGGCAGTTGTAATACTGCTTGGTCTAGATCTGGACTCCTTCCTAACCATCCTCGGGTAGGCATGAACTAAGAAAAATAAATCTGGAGCTCCAGTGGCGCAATCGGTTGGCACGCGGTACTTGTAAGAAAAATAAATCTAAACTAAAAGCCTGATGCAAATGTTCCAATGTCTTAAAAATTGGAGCTAGCAACTAGGAAGCTGAGCGAGTGTCCGGAGACTGCCTGTCAAGCCCGTCACACTGGAGGTTTCACTCACAGAGACTGACCCTGCACATGGGCACCAGTCGAGGGCAGAAGTAGGGAAAAGCCTCAGATTTCTTCAGTGTGTGCCTTTTTAAAAAAAAATCTATTTTCTATTGTGGTAAAATATACATAAAACTTACCACTTAGCCATTGTAAAGTGTACATTTCAGTGGCATTAAGTATATTCCTATTGTTTGCACAACTCACCATCCATCTCCTGAACTTTCTCATCTTTCCAAACTGAAACTCTGTCCCCATTAAACATTAAATACCCACTCCCCCCACCCCCACCCCTGGCAACCACCCTTCTACTTTCTGTCTTTATGAATTTGACTACACTGGGTACCTCATATAAGTGGTGAGTATATGCTTTGAATTTTCAACCCCTCCAAGTATTTACTGAGACCTCCTATTTGCTCAGCGCTGTGCTCGGGAGAATATATCCAATGTGGAAACTGATTCCTGCTGTTGAGATCATTATAGCTGAGCCATGAAGACGAGGCTAGCTTCTAAGAAACAATATGTATGTGCATGATGCCAACCTGGAGAGCAGGGGGAATTCGGATGACAGAGATCCTTGTATGTTGGTGTAGTCTATGAAGTCTTCATAAGAGGACTGAGAATGAGGTTTGGTTGGGCAGAGAGGAAGATTCTGAACTGATCAAATCATTCACAAGTCCAGGCAGGCTGGATCATCCCAAGTAGATCCAGCCCAAACCAATGGGCCACAGCATTCCGATCTGGTTTCTGAGGACAGGATGATAAACCCTACATCTGTGGATCAGACTTCTGCTGGCATCCCCAGCTCACACACAGTGGTTTCTTCTCCTATTGCAAAGCAGACACAAAAGAAAATCAAGGGTTTTCTGTTGTTGTTATTCTTTATGATTATCTCAGAAAATAGCCAAACCAGCTCTGTTGGATGAGTGTGTCTTTTTCCTTTGGCAAAAGGAGTTTGTAAAAAACCTCTGAGGTTTGTGTAGAATGTCTAACCACCGGGGTCAGGTCACATCAACCCTGACCACAGCTGGGGTCACAGACTCTTGGAGCTGTGGTGAGTGACAGAAGCCTCCAGATGCTCTAACCAGTCATTCTCGTCACACTGGCCCTTTAAGCAAGCAGTATGGAATACCCCTCCTGCCCCCCGCCCCATCCCTGCCAGCACTCTGAGCAAGAGGCCACCAGAACAGCACCCTACAAAGCTGTCTGTACAGGGTTGCCTCCCATGTCTCCTCCTGCTGGCTCTGCTTCCCAAGCATAAGCCTCAGCTACAGACCCCTGTGCGGCAGCAAGAACAGGAAGACAGGAAGGCCTGCAATGCTGTCACTCATACTGCCTTGTTTTTTCTGCTCTTCCTTTTTTTTTCCACCTTTTCTCTCAGATGTGGTAGTAGAAAAGAAAAAAGTAGTCTCTACTCTTAGACATAAACATTCCTTGGTATCCCATAGCACCAGGTTTGGTTCTGACTATCCTTTCAACTGTATGTAAGTTACCAGAAATCGCAAATGTGGGGCTCAGTGAAGCAGCCAGGAGGTGCACCGTGGGGCTCTGCGAGGCACTTTACAGCCCTGGGAGAAGAAAAACGTGAAATGGCAGCAAGTGGGTCCGGCCTGGATCACCTGGAGGCCCCACAGTCACAGGCGTGCAGCAGCGGATGGTGAAGGGATGCACACAAACCACAACCAAACACAGGAGGCGGGACGAACGGGTTCTGAAAAGGGGCTGAAACTCCGAGATACATTCTTACACTATTTCCTGCTAATAGTTCTGAGAAATAGAACTCAATGCCTAATGCCTCTCTCAGAATTCCCACAGAAACGGAGCCGTTTCTTTCTGCTACAAGTATTTGCCTCTGATCGCAGTGACCTGGAAAACGTCACATGGGGAGCATGACTCTCTAGGGCTGAGTACCACAGGGATGGTGGCCTTTGAGCTGAAGCAGAGTGTCCTCGAGGACACCATGGCCAGTAAAAGACATCAAGGAGACATGAGAACTACAAACCACATTGGAGCTACTTTCAACCAATTCCATTTTCCATCCATTTTCTTGCTTATTCCTTTCTGCTACATACTAAACAGATTGAATCTTAAAAATATCTCAGCCCTGGCCCACAACACTGCAATGGTCCAACTGGTCTACTTATCTCTAGTCTGTTTTTCTCAAACACATTCCCCATACTTCCCTGAAGTAGTGTATATAAAATATAAATCTCACTATATCACTCTCTTGCTTAAAATTATGTTCGGGATAAACTCCAAGTCTGGTTATATTTCAAGTAAAAAGAGACTTGCATACATGAGGGGGAACCCAAACATATGTGGAATTTATTTATTAAAAAGTGTGTATTTCTTCTCACATGTTTAAACTTCAGTTACCTTCACAGTGCTCTCTATTGGATGCAATACACCTACTGAGATGTTTTTTCCATTGCTCAGAACAGTTTTTGATTTGACTTTCAACTCATTGATTTTGATGCCTTTTAGTGCTTCTGCCATTTTTTGTTTCACCTCTTCCATATCCAGCAAAATGTTTCCCTTTGAGGAATGTTTTTCATCTGAGGAAACAAAGAGAAAGTCACCAGGGATGAGATCAGGCCAATATGGAGGGTGGGGCAGGGGGGTCATGGCATTTGGGGGCAAAAACTGCTGAACACTCAGAGCAGTGTGAGCAGTTGCACTCATAAATCATCTGTCATGAAAGGGGCAAACGCACTGAGTCTTCAAAAAAAAAAATCCACTGAAGCCGAATGCAGCCTCTCACACCACCACCAGCTGGTACACTGATACAGAGGGGTTCCTAGAACACTCACCTAACAGAGGAAGCCTGTACTACAAGGGGCCCACCCTCCAGAAGACAATTCCAGTCCCCCCTCATATACAATTACAGTGAAGACGTCAAGTTTCAAACATAAGTTTTAAAAATTTCATTAGTCTCCAAGCCAAAATTCAACCAATGAAATGAAAATAAAGTCTATGTTAACATTTTTCTAACATTATATAACAGAAAATGAGAAAGTTTAAAAATGAGGAAGTTGGGTCTGAAAAAGCCTAGAGGTAAAGATTAAGAACAGTTCATCCTGTGGAATAACTTCTGTTACAACTGTAATTACAGGTATAAAAGAAAGATGTTACTTAAAAGACACACAATTATTTATAGTTTTTCAAAGCCTCTTTATTTTGGCATGCATTTCTTTCATTACTCTCATTACTGTTTCCCCAGTCCTGTTTCCTGTGATCAGCTCTCAAACTACCTGCATCCTAGTCCCTGTTTTAGCTACAACATTTCAGGGAACCCAAGCGAAGAAAGTAGGTACCAGGGTGGCCCTAGAAAGTAAAAGCTTAGGGCCTCTGAACCTCCAAGCCTCAGGATGGGATGCTGGACCTGTATTACTTACCCATCAGGTGGTAACAAGGGTGTCCTTTCTAGAGGTAAGTGGAGTGAGGATAACTCTCCGGGTGCTGTAGGATTAAGATTCTTACCTGTGCTGGATTAAGATAAGGAAGAGATGAAAGTGGAAATATTTGCTTATTCGGTAGCTTTGGCTGATCCTATAAAAATATGCAGTTGACCCTTGAACAACACAGGTTTGAAGTGCATGGGTCCACTTATACGTAGAGTTGGGTTTTTTTTCAATAAACTTACAGCTGGTCCTCCACATACCTGGGATTTGCATCTGTGAATTCAACCAACCGTGGATACAGAGGGGCAAATGTATGCTTTGTTCTACACCATTCTATATAAAGGATTTGAACACTGTGGATTTTGAAACAAACACCCCATGGATGCTGAGGGACAACTATTGTTAAGTTTGGAGGAGTCTAAAGTTATAAGCAGATTTTTGACTGTGTGGTGGTCAGCATCCCTAGCTCCTACATTGTTCAAGGGTCAGCTGTACATCCAGAAGCAGCTAGCGTGATAGACTTTTAGAACAGCCTGTTAAAATTTCAGCTAAAATATCATTTGGGGAATAACACTGTACAGAAGGGATGCTGTCCTCCAAGGTAAATTGTTTGTATTAAATCAATGATTTTGGATCTGTGTCCCCAAGAACTAGAATACCTGGGTCCTCAACACTGTATAACCTTTCAAGCAGCACAAAACCCAGATCCATTCTGTGCCCATTAATGTGAGTATTAAAAGTTGCTAGATTATACCCTTTTTCTCCTAATCCTCAGCTCCTCACACTACCTTCCAACTGTTGTCTATGTCAGCTAAGCTGTGGGCAGCTGGTAACCACCGTTCTCATCCCCCAAAGAATAGTGTCGAGGCTCTGACGAGGCACATACAACAAAAGCGCTGTCCCGTCAATCTTGCCCACCCTGCCCCCATTCCTACGGCTGTTCCCAAGCTCCATGTCTGATTTTTTTGGAGCAAACTTTCCTTCCAAACTCTCTTTTCCCTTTTCCTCCCTCCTTTCCCCCTTCCTTTTTGCCTTCTTTCCTTCAGGCCCTGAAAGATGCATATAATTAAGGAAAATCCAAGTAATCCATGGAATCGTGACAAAAGGAAAATAGAGAGAGAGGAATAACATTAGCATACAGAAAAGTTGACATTGTGATGAGCTGAATCATGCTACCCTGCCCTCGCAAAAGATGTTGAAGTCTTAACCCCAGGCACATGTGAATGTGATCTTTTCTGGAAATACGGTTTTTGCAGATGCAATCAAATTAAGATGAGGTCACCAGAGTAGGGCTTCATCTAACATGACTGGTGTCTTCATGAGAAGAGGGAAATGCAGACACTGACATGCAGGAGCGCGCTGTGTGACAAGAGGCAGAGGCCACAGTCATCGAGCCGGGAGCTGCTGGCCACGGCCAAAAGCTAGGGAGAGGCCAGGAAAGGCTTTCCCCTTCAGACTTCAGAGGGAGCACGGCCCTGCTAACACATTTGTTTTGAACTTCTAACCTCCAGAACTGTGAGTGCATAATCTTCTGTTGCTTTGAGCCGCTAAGTTTGTGGTGCTTTGTTATAGCAGCCCTAGGAAACTAGTAGAGGAGGCATCCCATGTTTGAGTCTTAGCTTTCCTGGCAGCTAAAGCAAGGACGTGCTCTGTTACCTGCTCCACAGTGCCCCCTGCAGTAAATGATCCCATTTGTTCCGGGGACGCAGCGCTTTTCATCACCTGAGAGATCAGAGAATGGTCTCCTCGGGGTAAGAAAAAAGCACTGTGGGAACTGGTGGGCCACTGCGGGGAACCACATCAGGACACTAGCTCTGATAATACATTCTATTCAGCTCTTTCCTACAAGGTGCCTCACTGAAGGCAGGTGACGTCACCCCCAAGGGATAGTCCATTAAAAGCACATCTAAAAGCCAGAGATGACTATTATCAACAAGACAGGTAAATAACAAGTGTTGGACAGCTTGTGGAGAAAAAGGAACCCTCATCCACTGCCGGTGGGAATGTAAACTGGTACAGCCACTATGGACAACAATATGAAGGTTCCTCAAAAAACTAAGAATGAAGTTACCAGATGACCCAGAAACCCCTCCTCTGGGTACCTTCCTGAAAAAAACTGAAAACATTTATTCACAAAGATATGTGCAGCACCCCTATGTTCACTGCAGCATTACTCACGGTGGCTGAGACATGGAAACAAGCGAGGTGTCCTTTGCCAGACGACTGGATAAAGAAGCTGTGCTCCGTACACATATGGGACACTACTCAGCCACAAGAAAGGTGACGCAGAGCCAACTGCGACTACATGGATGGACCTTGAGCATACCATGCTAAGCCAAGTCAGTCAGTCAGCAAAAGCTAAGAACCATATGATTTCACTTGTATGTGGGAAAAACACTGAAGCTCATAGACACAAACAACAGTGTGGTGGTTACCAGAGGGCAGGCGGTGGGTGGAGTAGCGTAAAGGGGACCAAATACATGGAGAGGGAAACGGTTTGACTTCGAGTGGTGGGCACACAGTGCAATACACAGATTATCACAGAAATATATACTTGAAACCTATATAACCTTTTCAAGCCATGTCACCCCAATATATCTAATTTAAATTTCTTAAATTAAAAAATAAAAAGCAAGAAATGAAAGAGGAGACATTACCATCAATCTTATAGAAATCAAAAGGGTTATAAAGGAATGCTATGCATAACTATATACTAACATATTAGATAACTTGGATGATTATGAGTAAATTCCTAGAAAGACACAAACTACCAAAACTAGCTCAAGAAGAAATAGACAATTTGAACATGACTATAACAAATAAAGACATTGAATTAGAAATTTAAAAAACTATTCCTAAAGAAAAGCCTAGGCCCAGGTCGCTTCACTGTTAAATTCTACCGAACAATTGAGGAAGAATTAATACCAACTCTTCACAAATTCCCCAAAACAGAAAAGGAAGGAATACTTCTCAGCTCATTTGATGAAGCTAGTATTACTCTGACACCAAAACCAGACACAAACATCACAGGAGAAGCACATAGAGGATGTTCCAAAAGTGTGGCCCAAGTACACTGCTCTGTAATTCCATGTTTTTGAGGTAATTTCCATAAGTAGTTTTCTCAAACTGGGTTTTTGGTAAGAATTAGACAGCAGATTCTGAAGCTATAATCTCTGGCGTGAATCTGGAGAGTAAATATTCTGCACTACCAATAAAATGCATGCTCTCATGCTCTGCCAACTTCCAGGGCATGGGATAGAAATGAGGTCATCTTATGAAAATTAAATGTCATTTATAATTAAATGCATGATGAAAGTTAGGGGAACTGCCACTACCAAAATACGGACTGAAAAGTGTTTTTCTTGCTGAAAGTTGAACAAAGAATGCGGGGAAGAAAAAAAAGCTATCAGATATTTGAGAAGTATTTTATAATTTGATTTAAAATTGAATATAAAACAACAAGGAAGAGATTTTGGATTATAAGAAAGCATTACTCAAACACAGAAAAGTCAGGCTCCTTTTTGCTGGACTTTAAAAATAAATCCAAAACACACCCTCTTAGGATAAACATTCCAGGAATCCACATCCTACCGCTTTTTAGGTCTTGGTTAAATGCTGCCACTTTCAAGAAAATGTAGCTGTTCTCAGTTTGGTGTGGCACTGTGGTGTTTCTTCTTACATCATTTTTCACTTTCTTCTTGGAGTTGCATTTGTCTATCTCGCTGAAGTGTAATCTTCTTGAGGTTAGGGATGATCTCTTGAATCTCCAGATTCTTCTTCAGGTTTAAGGTAGTGCTTTGCCCATAACCAGCACTTAACTAAAAACTGTCTTATGAACTAATGAAAATATCATGTATCTCATTACATGGTCAGTTTAAAGACAAATGGATGTTTAAGGTACTCAAAGTAAAAAGTCTCTCATTAAGCCCTGGCTGGTGTGGCTCAGTGGATTGAGCATCAGCCTCCAAACCAAAGGGTGGTTGGTTCAATTCCCAGTCAGGGCACATGCCTGGGCTGTGGGCCAGGTCCCCAATAGGGGGAGCATGAGAGGCAACCACACACTGGTGTTTCTCTTTCTCCCTCCCTTCCCCTCTGTCTAAAAATAATTTAAATAACATTTTTTTTAAAGAACAACACAATTTTTTAAAAAGTCTCTCGTTAAAAGGATTACCAGATGCAACAAACTTTAAACATTTGTTTATGAATTAAGCCATGAATAAGAGATGTCTTTAACCTAATTCATTTATATTAGTTGCTTTTCTTGCAATCAGATGTCCACAGCCATCAATGTTCTCTTGGATGAGAAGAAAAACATTAACCTAATAGTTGACCACATTACAAAATTATTCCTTTGAAGACACCCAACTAGTTTCTTCTTCTGAACCCTTTCTTGGAACGGTAAAGTGAAAACTCTTTTAATGGATTTTGAATCTCTACTTTCTAGAAAAGATGAGGTTAAAAAAAAAATTCCCCGAACCAAAGCATGGAAAGTGGATTATATTATTGTAACCAGTATTCCCTGTTCTTTTAAAAGGATTATACCATCTCTGCCCATTGTCATATGATTTTACAAGGCTCCCTTACCAGAGGAGTGTACTTTCAGGCCCCATTGACAGCAGGTTTTGTCATGTGACTTGCTTTGGCCAATAAAATGTGAGCAGAATTGAGGTACACAGAATGTGAGCTGTTTCAAAAGCAGCATGTGACCCTAGTGAGAGCTGTTACATTTCCAGAAACTTAGCAAGACACTTGTTAAACTGTCTTTTGCTAAACATCATTTGCTATGATGGAAATAGCAAATCCTACAAATCAGGACTCCTCTTCCCTCACAATTGGTGCCAGCACACAGTGAATATGTCTCCAAAAGCTGACCTTCAACCTGGAACCTGGAATAAAGGAAACTGGTGGAGTGGAGCCAAAGCTGCCAGCAGCGGAAGCTATTTGCTTGGGGCGGGAGGGGGGAGAGGGGGGCAAGAATCTTTGTTGTAAATCACTGAATACAAGGTATCAAAAGCTGATTGATACACCCTGCTGGTGTTATCAAGTTTTAGTGAACGCCAATGAGGCCTACCTACCTCTATCTGATCAGATCTTGGTTCAGGGAATTTCATCTAAGAAGTTGTGCCATCACACACCTTGAACCTGAAAGGATGCAAGCTGCATTCAGAGACTGAAGACAGGAATCTAGGTCTTGGAAGGTTAATGGAAGGATACAGAACAAAAATTACATTTAAAAATAAATCACTAAAACTATTGTTTCATTTCCAAACCTTGGCAAACATGAATCTGTCAGTCGGGGACCTAGATGGTTTAGGAGTGACTCCCCGGTTCTTTGAACTACAGTTCACACGTTACGGTTCCCCTTCACCCCGGAGATGCGGGAACTGAGCGCTGTGTCTTTAAGGGGGACGAGCGGAGGTTTCCGCTCCGGACAAAATGTCTGCGAGGATCTTGGAAGGGACCCGCAATCCTACGCCGCCAGCCTCCCTCCCGCCGTGCTCCGGGGATGATGGAGTGAGTGTGGGCCTCGAGGCTGGTGCAGCGAGCACCCGGGGCAAGGCTGGGGACTCCCGGAGGCACGGTCGGGCGGGTCGCGGTGGGAGGGGAGGGGAGGGGGGTGGGTGGCAGAGCCCGCGGGGCCGCCCAGGCCTGGGGCGGCAGATGAACCAGGCTCACTCGCAGCCCCGCGGCGGTACCGGCTCGCTGTGCGCTGGGTGCTGGCTGCGCCCTTCCTCCGCTGTGCTCAGCTTGTCGTTATCGTAAAAGATGCACTTGGCCTTGGTCTCTGCTTAAGAGCACCGTTTAACTTCTCCCAGGACCTCATTTTTCTCCTCCTCTACGGTATCCCCTCCAAAAAGTGGCTGGGGACGACCGAGAGTCATCCGCTCTCCCTTTGTTAACGTCGCCTGGTCGGCCAGGCTGGTCGCAGCGCCGGCGTTTAGGCGCCCACTGCCCCCGGCGGAGGCTTCCTTAGTGACTGCGGGAAGGAAGCGCGCTGCGAGCCAGGCGCTCCAACTAGAAGCCCTCCCCGCACCTCCAGGGCGCTCAGACAAAAGAATTTTCTGATCCTTTCCGAGTGGACGGACCAGTTAACTGCTTACGCTAACCAAATGCCTGAAGCTTACCAAGCAAACTAGTTTTTCCCTCCATGGAAGAAAGGAGTGAGTACCTGCTACCTTCTGAACTTCTAATTAGCCCAGACCGCAAAGGCTGTGCGTTAAGAGAAACTTGTAGAAATAGCTTAATAAATTGATATCATTAAGGTAATTATTTTCTGCACTTTTCATTATTTGTATACCCTTTTGGGCCAAAATAGCTTGAGGCGACCCACAATAAAAAGTATTCAACAATGTGCAAAAAGGCCAGAGCCCAAACCAGGTAATTCTCAATTTAAAAATCTTAGTGCTACAAAAGCCTTCAAAAGTGCAGCTTAAAATCCCTCTAATTCATATTAAGTTATGCATTTTTACAAGATAAAATGGATCAACATCCTTCTTTTTAGGAACATACAGATTAAGTAAAGTAATGTAAGACTGAAATAAAGGTCCACTTTAGGGCAAATCACTTTCTAATTTTCATTAAAAAATGCATTAATAGGGAATACTTCTGAGCCTTTTAGCTAACATAGAGTTATCTAAGAGTTTGGCTTATGACATTTAGAGAGCATCTCTGATTCACCAAAGAGCTGCAGGTCCAGTACATTTCTTACAGTCCATGTTTAAGCTTTTTCTAAATATTTTCATACTTGACCCTTTATTCCCTGACCCAGATATCCACACCTTCCAATTTGGAGGCATTTTTCCTTGCTTTTAAACTTCATTACAGGCTTTTAAACTCCAGCCTGGTGATTCCAGGCTACTTTTTCTAATTGTATCTCTTTATAAATAGATTAATACATGACAACAAACTAATATTTCAACATAAATTGGACAGGTAACATGAATGAATTGTGGTTTCCTTGATACTTCCCTTGTCAAGTCTAATTATTGGTTTTAATTAATATGTTCTGCTTTGATTTAAATTACTGGTGGATGAAATAAATGAAATTATTTTTAGTGTTTTTACACAAGTATGTGAATATTTCACGTTAGTGTGAATTTCTTAGCTTAAATCCAGATTCAACCTACACATAATTGTTGAAAACTCTGGTGGATTGATCCAAATGAAGTGATCAGCCTTGACAATGGAAGAACAGATAGAGCTGCAATCCATTCACTACTTCTTTTTGAGAACATTGCCTGGTTTTTTGGCCTTTAGCAGCCAAATACTTTGTATGTGTACAAGCATTAAGTATAAAATACTATAATGAAGTTTTATGGGTGGTTTATTGAATGATTCTCAATGTTATAGTCATATACTAAGTATTATCATATTTACACAAATTATTCACCCAGGTTTTGATCCCTTATCCTCTATATTAGTATTCAAGGAGAACATACTGAGAAGTCTAGATTTTAATCTGATAGATTATTAGAAGAATAGAACTTCTTCAGAGAACGTCAAGTAGAACCTCAAATGCAGAGGTAATTAATGTAAACGTGTCATCTTCCACAGGCTTAGATTCCTTATTGTCTCTTCCAGATAAGGGACACAGTGAGACTCAATCACAGGACAGTTCAGAGACACGGTACCAGCACTACTATTCTCTCCCCTTCCCTGGTGCAACTGAAAACTACTTTTTCCCCCCAGCTTGATTTTCCCCTGAAATGGGGCTGAAGAATTTCCACTGTTAATTTCATGCTAGCAGTGCTTTTATTTAGTTTCAAGAAATTTTATTTTAAAATATGAGCTTGGAAGCCTAGCTGTTTGACTAAAGAATTGGAATTATATGAGTCAGCACTAGTGGTAATATGTTTTTGTGGATTTTGTGCCCTGAGGGGGGTGGGGAAGAGACAGGATGCCGAAGCAGCAATGCCTGCATGAACATTTGTGTTAGGGTCCCCAAGGCCCACCCCTTCACCACTGTGGACACCATGTGATGGCATCCACCCCTCTAAGTGAACCTTTACCACAGGTATCAGAATTAGTGCTGGAAGCATCTCTCACCACCCAATGGTGAGCTTCCAGAAGGCAGGAACTGACTATGTGGTTATCCTCTTGGCATCATGGGCAGCAAGCAAATACCTGATCCTGAGCAGGTGCACAATGAGCATTGGAATTAAAGAATGGATGGGGTGAATGGATGTAAGCAAAATATTTACATTCATTGGAACATCTCTGGTAGTTTAAAAATTGTTCAAAGAAAAATTAAGGGACCTCTTATTTTTTCATTTTCTTCTTGTTAACTAATCATCTAGTTCATGGATGTGCTTTCTGTTGAGTACTTGGTAAGGAAGAAGTGCATATCACAGGGCTCCAGCTAACCAGACCTCCCCACCATCTTCTACCTGAGTAATAAGTAACCTACTTTGCATGTAAGTCAGTTTAGAAAGAGAAAATACATTTGACTGGGGAGGGGAGAAGGGTCTATGACTCTTTATTTGCTTTTTGTATTCAAAAATCCTCATGAGAATTCTTCCAACTTAAACTGCCTACTTACTGTATTGAATAATAGAATGTCAAAGAGAAAAATAATACTGCCCTTTAGCCACTAAGACCTAAATGTGGACATGTTTGAGCAGTGAATATTGATAGCTTCTTTTGTTCATGTCTTGAATTTATATAGCGCTGGAAAGCCCACCAACCAGCATTTGCGTTATCTGACGTCAGCCACTAGTTTAGGGGCAGATAATCTTATCTCCTGCCTTGACAAAAGGAGATCTGGGGGTTCAGATGAGCTGGACCTAAGAAACAGAGTCAGGTTCACTGCATTTAATGCAGAGTCCCCTGAGTGCCTGCCCTGTGCCAGGGAGATGGATGAGTGAGGTGGGCTGCTCTCCCATGGCATCCTGTAGCTCCTGTGGACATAGAAAATCCTGCTTGGGCAGGGCACAGCAGACCACCCAAAACTGAACAACCCCCCACCCCCCATCCCTCCAGGGCCAGATGGCACTACTGCTTCACAGGACTCTTCCCTCCATCCTCCATAGTTAAGGCTGCCTAGCCCAGCCTGAGCTCACATGCATGAGGGATATTTTCTAATTTTTTTACATTTATGTATAGGTCCTGCTGTATACATACACTACCTAAATGTATACACATGCTCGCATGCATGCTTTGTACTTTTTTCTTTCCTTTTTGTATTTATCTCTAACCCTTCTCCCTTCTTTCACATCAGCTGTCACCCCCCAGCCCATAGTATGTTTTCTTCCTTATCTATCTTTATATGTACATACTTATAGATCTGCATATTATTTAATAATAATGAGATCATACATACTTTTCTGAAACTTACTTTTCTCCAAAGAAACTGAACAGTTCCTCCAGAAACCCCTCTAGCTCATCTGGCAGAGCTCTAATCCATCCTTTTTTAATGGCTGCATAATACTCCCTGCAGTGACCATGTATTATTTACCTGGCCATTCACTGATAGTTAACTCTCCCCTTGTTTCCAGCTTTTTGTCATACTAAATAATGCTGTATACATATGACTAACATATTAGTACTTTTAGTTTTTCAGAAAAATTCCCATGTGTGGAATTCCTGATTAATTTATTGTTAAACAGTAGGAATTGCCAGATTGCTTTCCTAAAAGCCTTCATATCTCCACTGATAATACATGAGCATACCCTTTTGTCTACCCCCCTTCCAGCTTTGGCTGACAGATCTCTTCATTTTGTTACTGTGATGGATCTGAAATGAGATCTTACTACTTTAACAGTGCTCCCCTGAATGTAAGTGATGTTATGCATCTTTTCACAAGTGTCCTGGCCATTGGACTTTACGCTTAGGTCCTTTGCCTACTCATAATTCTTGCCCATTTTTTTATTGGGTTGTTTATCTCTTCCTTGTAAGTTTGTATGAGTTCTACATGTATTAGGTTTGTAGCTGAAGAGTCTAAGGTTTCACTTCCAAGCCAAGGTGGTTGACTGGAGGGCTTCTCTCCCTCTGTACTTACAGGGGATGTTGAAATGAGCTTGGGGGCTGTTTAGCAGAGATAGGCAGGCTGTCATTGACGGGCAGTCCCAGACTGCTGGTCTCTTTAGCTACTGAGTCTGAACAGAAGAGTGTATTGAGCCAGAACGTAGCTATGTGCGGAGGTTTGAGAAGGTGAGGCAGTTCTGTACCGTGCTGCCTTCAGCTGGTTAAGACCTCCAAGAGAAAAGGCCTACCAAGGCAGAAGATGTCCCTCTGTCACCCTTGGAGGGGCAGTGCTGAGCTGGCCGACATTTATGGTGCTGCTTGTCCCTGGCTCAGATGTTCAACTAAATCTAAAGGATTCAGCCATCAAAATTAATGCTTCTCACCCTTGTCTCTACCTTCACTCTTACAAAAGATGGTGCCCGTCTCAGTGGCACTCCTCTAGGCATCCCAGGTTTTGCAGAGACCCAGACACATCTCGCAGGGAGGTAAAGCATGAC
This sequence comes from Macrotus californicus, assembly GCA_007922815.1. NCBI lineage: Eukaryota > Metazoa > Chordata > Mammalia > Chiroptera > Phyllostomidae > Macrotus > Macrotus californicus. The sequence continues at coordinate 30,311 of VMDR010004485.1, forward strand.
AGTAATTGGTCACTCTGGCACTTTTGGGGGTACTCAGACTTTGGCACAGGTAAGAGAATCTGAAGGTTATATGCAGTTTTCAATCCCAGCTCAAGAAAGCATATCAGAATGCAAAGTGATAGTCTTGATATTACAGAAAAACTTTAAATCTCTTTTCACATATCCAATAAAAATAAGGATGCATTATACTCTTCAGTCCATTTTTATTTATGTCCAATAGTTAAAAAAAGAAAAGCTAAGATTCAAATGTAGAAGGAAATGAGATTATAAACAAAGGAAAAATAAATGTAGAAAAATTTAAGATATAGATGGACAACAAAAAGCATTTCTAAGACTAAAATCTGGTTCTTCTTACTAACCATAAAAAAAATAATAATCCACCCTGACAGGTGTAGCTCAGTTGGTTGGGCAACGTCCTGCAAAGGAAAAAGTTACCAGTTCTATTCCCAGTCAGAGCATATGCCTGGATTGCAGGTTTGGCCCCAGGTCAGGATACATGCAAGAGGCAACCAATCGATGTTTCCCTCTCACACTGATGTTTCTTTCCCTCTCTTTCTCTGTCCCTTCCCTTCTCATAAATAAATAAATAAATAAATATTTAAAGATGATTTTTGCAATGGTCTCTAAGTCCCCTCCTCATCCCTCTACTCCCAGTTTGGGGACTTTAGTAATTTAATAAATCTCTTGGGGGAAATCTAGCCTTTAATTTCTAAAGAGCTTTTATACTAATCGATCATCATGAGTAACCATATTCAAATCAATGTCTATTGTATCAGAAGATATGCAACTGGCTGTTTCTTTTATTAAAAGAGACCTGGTACTTATCTTTTTTGCTGATTCTTGTAAATTCATTATCTTTTCTCAAAATGCAGAAGATATATTAAATGTCATGACTGATCCTAAGTACACTTGCTTAATGGGAAAAGGAATAACGAGGTTTAGAAAGTGGTAATTCATCTGTAACAAGGCTATTAGCAATTGAATTTAAATCTTAAAGTAAATTCTATTGATACAGCAACTTTTTTCTCCTGTTCTCATCTTTGCCTTCAGTCATTCGTCATCACATTTCACAAGAGAGACTCTGAGACTTTATCATCTCACTGCCGCTGGCTCAAACCCTGACAGTATGCACGGGCACTGGCCACCTCACTGCGCAGCATTCTCCGGCCTTGGCCTTGACTTCCCCCTGAAATAAGTTCTCAGATGAGCTCTAAGAGCCTGTCCTGTGTTCTCTCACTGTCTTTCCACTTTCAAAGCAAACCTGTCTGGAGTCACACATTTGGCCCTCTGTGAGGTTATTTCCTGAAGAATAAACCTCACCTTTCCCATCCCCGCTTGTGTGGCAGGTCATTGCTGCAGTAAATCGTCCTCCTGATGGAAAAGGCTCTGCAGCGCTGGTCACCACGTTGTGTTTGGGTGCCTTTAACACGGATGTTTTGTTGGACAAAGCAAGAGGCTATTCTTTTTCTTGCTTTTTTCCCTTAACTAAAAGTACTGACCAAGCTATGTATCTTTCAAATACATAGAGGGAGCCAGTTAGCTGGGATGAGCAATATAGAAAATTAATTTTATTTGCTTTATGACTCAAACACTTAGTAGAGGGTCTAAAAAAGCAAACGCTAGAAGGACATGGCGTTAACCTGTGTTTCTAGTTTCTATCTTTAAGGCTGTTTAATTGAATTTCTTTTACTCAGCTGCCTGTCCCCTGAATTCACTCCTAGTACTGCGGATGGTTCTTCAAAACTCAGGGCTAATGCTGCAGTGTTTCTGCCTGAGAACTTGGGTTGGCTGGAAACCCTGAGGCAATGACAGGGACCTCAGTGCCCTCAGGACATGGCCCGCCAACTAATTTAAAGGTAAAAGTTTAGAAAGTTGCTTTGTATATTGTTATTTCCTAAATGTGCAAATTTAAAAATATTTTGATACTGTCAATTTCCTCATAAACATTGTTTTTAAAATCACAGAATGGTACACCTGAAACTAATACAAAATAATATTGAATATAAACTGTAATTGAAAAATAAAATTTAAAGTTCTTTTTTAAAAAATGATGAAGACACTTTTATCTTGAAAGAAGTACCCTGTTGAAACTTTATTAAAAGGCTGTTCACTCACTGGTATTTTCACCCCTGAAGTTTAAGAAACTAATTTTCCACTCCTAAAATTTTATTTTCTGCTTATTTCTAAGTTTATTCTGCAACACTGAAAGGAAACTGCAAAAGGGAACCTTGCTCTTATTTTGAAAAGAAAAAAAAAGACAATAACTTTTTAATAGGAGATCAGAGGAGACTAATTAAAGCTAATATAAATAGTGGACTTCCAGTCAAGATGGAGGAGTAGGTCAATGCTATGCTCACCCCCTCTCATGACTACATCAGAATTACAACTAAATTATAGAACAACCATCACTGAGAACCATCTGAAGACGAGCTGAACAGAAGTTTTCTCACTAAAGGTACATAGAAGAAGCCACAATGAGACTGGTAGGAGGGGCAGAGACATGGAACAGGTAGGTTCCACACAAATGGTGTGGCAATTAAGAATCTAGAAGAATATCTCAGCTGCGGAGATCTCCTGTGAGGAGCGAGAGGTTCCAGCCACACAGTGACTCCCCAGCCAAGGACACCAGCCCCAGAAGGAGGAGATCCCACAACACCTGCTGTGAAAATCAGCGGGGACTACAGCCAGTGGGGCTTCTGGAGACTCGAGCATCCTCTCAAAAGGCATGTGCACATATTCACACACTCACAGACTCACTTGTTATGGTCCAGTTCAGGATGAGCAGCCCCCAAAATACTAGGGACATACAGGGAGAAACTAAACTGACTAGCTTCAGGGCAAGGGCTAGAGGGTCAGGGGTCAGAGCAGCTCTGTCCAGGATGGAAGTGTTAACAGGCACCATTGTTCCTTGGTTGAGCAATCCTCCCACCAAACCTGCAGGTGCAGGCAGGTACCAAATCTCTGTTCTCCATGAACTGGGCTAACACTGCCCAGCCCTGGTGATTCTCTGAGATGCCACCCCACCCAAGCCACCTGAGCCACATCCAATAGCTTTTCCACATGAGTGGGCTGCCTCAGCTCATACTGTGAACTTTCCTGAAATTTCTCAAAGATCCACAAATCCCAAACAAGCAGCAACTGGCCTCAGTGTGCTTCTCCATCTCTTGCTAAGTGGCCCCAAGCCCAGCACAAAAAGCAACTGGTCTCCGTTTGCATGGTAACTCCTCCCATCATGTGACCCCAATCCCGGCATAAGCTGCAGCCAGTGTTTGGAACATAGCTTCAGCTTAGGGGCCACATGCCTGGAAAAAGTGGTGGCTGACCTCAGCTCACATGTGGTGCCCACCAAAGGGTCCCAAGCCCAGCACTACTAGCAGCCGGCCTCAGTTCACAGCATAGCCTCTCCCAAGCGTGTCCAAGCCAAGCACAAGTAACAGCTAATCACAGATCACTTTGGAGCTCCCACCAGACATCCCCAAGCCTGGCATAAATGGCAGCTGATCTTGGCCTGCACCAGAGTCCCTCCGAGAGGCTCCAGCACCAACACACATGGTGGTTGGTTTCAGACCACACCAGAGAACCACCCACACAGTTCTACAAACAATATATCCAAAGAGCAGATGCGGCCGGCACCAGAGCCACACGGAAGTGATTCCCACTCCATGGGATCAGGCCCCAAACAAGGGCTTGCTCACTGTGGTCATGACCGGCCCTCACAGCCTGATGGTCAGTTCCACCCACTGACATGCCACCAGCAATCAAGGTTCACTACAACAGGAGAAAACACACAACCTACACAAGGGACACTCCTGGAGCAGAGAGTGGGATCAGGGGATCAGTAGAATCAGGGGACCAGGGAGACTGCAGCACTGGTCCCCATAGAACACCTACTACATAAGGCCACTATGACTGGGAGATGTAGTAGGTCTATATACATAGAAACAAACGCAGGGAGTCAGCCAAAATGAAGAGACAATGAGACATGTTCCAAATGAAAGCACAGGACAAAACTCCAGAAAAATAACTAAACAGAATGAAGACAAGCAGTCTACTACATACAGAATTCAAAACATGAGTTATAAGGATGTTCAGTGAACTTGAGGGAAGAATAGATGAACTCAGTGATAACTTAAAAAAAGAGATGAAAACCATAAAAAAGAACCAATCTGAAATGCAGAATATACTAGAAGGAGTTGACGGCAGGTTAGATGAAGCAGAGGACTGAATCGGCAATCTGAAAGACAAGGTAGCAGGACACAATCAGAATAGCAAAAAAGAAAAAAAAAAGAATCCCCCCCGCCCCCCGATAAAGTGAGAATAGTTTAAGGGATCTCTAGAACAACATCAAGCATACTAACATTCGGTAATAGGGGTCTCAGCAGGAGAATAGAACAAGGAATTGAAAACCTACTTCAAAAAATAATGACTGAAAACTTCCCTAATCTGATGAAGGAAATAGACATACAAGTCCAGGAGTGCAGAGAGTCCCAAACAAGATGAACCCAAAGAGCTCACATCAAGGCACATCATAATTAAAATGCCAAAGATTAAATACAGAGAATCTTAAAAGTAGCAAGAAATAAGCAGTTAGATACCTACAAAGGAGTACCCATAACACTGTCAACTGATTTCGCAACAAACTTTTCAGGCCAGAAGGAATTGGTACAAAATTTTTAAAGTGATGGAAAAAAAACTCTACAACTAAGATTACTCCACCCAACAAGGCTATCACTTAGAATTGAGGGAGAGAGAAAGTTTCCCAGACAAGAAAAAAACTAAAGGAGTTCATAACCACTAAACCAGTATTACAAGAAATGTTAAAGGGACTTCTATAAGTAGAAAAGGAAAAATCTAAAATATGAATAAGAATATATAGGAAAGAAAAATATTGTCACTGACAAAGACAAACAGTAAAAGCAATGGCTCAAACATCTCTAAAGCTAGTACTAAGGCAAAAGTAGGGGAAAATGTGTATTTATAACAGTAAATTAAGGAACACCCACAAACACACACACAAAAGCAGTAAAAAATAATAACAAAAGCAAACATGGAGGGGTGAGTATACACTGGAGTGATTTAGAATGTGTTTGAACTGAAGCAGTTGTCAACTTAAAATTGGCTGCCATGGGGCTGGCCAAAAAGTTTGTTTGTTTTTTTTCCATATTATGGCTCTAGTAGTGCTTCGTGGTCTTTAACTTCATTCGAAACAATTCTATTAGACTGTGTTGTGACAGCTGTCTATCAATGTGAATTTTTTTAAAAACATCAAAATTGGTGAATTTTTGTGCAGCCATTTTAATATTGAAGATGGAAGAAAATAAGTGACATTTTCAGCATATTATGCTTTGTTATTTCAAGAAAGGTAAAAATGCAGCTGAAACACACAAAAAGATTTGTGCAGTGTATGGAGAAGGTGCTGTGACTGATGGAATGTGTCAAAAGTAGTTTGCAAAGTTTCTTGGTACTATTAATATTTTAGCCAAGTAATTCTTTGCTGTGGGCTGCCTATGCATTGGAAGATGTTTAGCAGCACCCCTGGCCTCTGCCCACTAGAAGCCAATAGTGGGAGGTAGCTGACATACTCAAAATATCCAAGTCAATAAAGTTACTGGTGAAAATAAAAAATGTGTCTTTTATTTACAGAAAAAAACTAAACAGACTTTTTTGGCCAACCCAACATAAACATAGCTTGATATATATGATAAACACATGGTAACCACAAACCAAAAATTTACAAGAGAGAGAATGGAATCCAAATATGATAACACTGTAGAGAGCCATCAGCATGCAAGAGAATAAGAAAGGAACAGAGAACTACAAAAACTATCAGAGAACAATGAATAAAATGGCAATAACTACATACCTATCAATAATTACTTTAAATGTAAATGAGTAAAAGCTCCAATTAAAAGACATAAAGTGACTAAATGGATTACAAAAAAACAGACCTGTACCAATGCTGACTATAAAAGACCCACTTTGATTGAAAGACACACACAGACTCAAAGTAAAGGGATGGAAAAAGATATTTCATGCAAATGGAAATTTTTTAAAAACTGGGTTAACAATACTTAGACAAAATACACGTAAAACAAGGGCTGTGATAAGGGGGAAAGAGGTGCATTTCATAATGATAAAGGGATCAATCCAACAAGAAAATACAGCTCTCATTAATATCTTTGCACCCAGCATAGGAACACCTAAATATATAAAGCAAATGTTGATGGACATAAAGGGAGAGATCAACAGTAATACAGTAACACTAGGGGACTTCAACACCCCACTGACATCAATAGGTAGGTCATCCAAACAGGAAATCAACAAGGAAACAGTGGCCTTAAATGACACATTAGACAAGATGAATATACAATCTTTTCAAGTGTACCTGAAACATTTTTTCCAGGATAGACCACATGTTAGAAAATACTACAAACAATTATATGCCAAAAAATTGGACAAATTTGAAGAAACGGGTAAGTTCCTGAGAACATACAACCTGCCATGGATGAATCAGGAAAAAAAAAATCTGAAGAGACTGATAACTACTATTGAAATCAAACCAGTAATCAAAAACTCCCAACAAACAAAAGCCTCTGACCATGTGGCTTTACAGATGAATTTTAGAAAACATTCAAAGAAGAATTAATACCTAGCCTCAAAATATTCCATAAAATTGGAGAGAGGGCTCCCAAATTCATTTTATAACAGCACTACTCTGATACCAAAACCAGACAAAGACACTTGAGGAAAAAAATAGAAAATTACAAGCCAATACCCCTAATGAACACAGATGCAAACATCCTCAACAAAACATTAACAAATCAAATTCAGCAACACATTAAAAATGTCATACATCATGACCAATTAGGATTTATTCCCAGGATACAAGCTTGGTTAAATAGCTACAAATCAATTAATATGATATACCACATAAAAAAGGAAGAATAAAAATCATATGATCATACCAATATATGCAGAGAAAGCATTTGACAAAATCCAACATCCATTTATGATCAAAGCTTTCAGCCAAGTGAGAATAGAGGGAACACACCTCAACAGAATAAAGGCCATAATATGACAAGTCCCCAGCTAACATCATACTCAACAATGAAAAGCTAATAAAAGTGTTTTCCTTAAGATCAAGAACATGACAAAGATGTCCACTTTCACCACTTTTACTCAACATAGTAGTGAAATCCTAGCCATAGCAATTGACCAAAATAAAAAAAAAGCAATAAAGGCAACCAAATTGGAAAGGAAGAAGTAAAACGGTCATGTGCAGATGACATGACACTATATACAAAGAACCCTAAAGATTCCACTAAAAATCTATTAGACCAAATAAATGAATTCAGTAAAATAGCAGGATACAAAATTAATATTCAAAACTGAATTGCATTTTTATATGCCAATGACAAACTATCAGAAAGAGAAACTAAGGAACGAATCCCATTTATGATTGCATCAAAAGAATAAAATACCTAGGAATAAATTTAATCAAGGAGGTAAAAGATCTGTATTTGGAAAATTATAAGACATTAAAGAAAGAAACTCAAGAAGATACAAATAAATGGAAGAATATACAGTGCTCATGGATGAACACCATTAAAATGTCCATACTACCCAACGCAATATACAGATTCAATGCAATCTCTATCAAAACACTAGTGACATTTTTCATAGAAGCTGAACAAATAATCCTAAAATTTACATGGAACCACAAAGGCCCCAAATAGCCAAAGCAATCTTGACAAAAATGAACAAAGCCGGAGGTATCGCATGACCTGATATCAAATTATACTATATAGCCATAATCAAAGCAGCATGAGACAGGCATCAAAACAAGACACATGTATCAATGGAACAGAATAGAGAGCCTAGAAATAAACCCAGGCCTATATGGTTATTTTATACCTGACAGCAGAGAAAAAAATATACAGTGGGGTAAAGAGAGTCTGTTCAATACCTGGTGTTGGGAAAACTGGATATATACATGCAAAAGAACGAAACTGGATCACTTATCCCATATACAAGAAAAAAATCAAAATGGATTAAAGACTTAAATGTAAGACCTGACACTGTCAAACTCCTAGAAAAAAACTTAGGCAGTAAACTCTCTTAACATCACTTTTAGTGATTTTTTTAATATGTCTCCTTGGGGAAAAGAGAAACAAAAGAAAAATAAACATTCGAGAGTACATCAAACTAAACAATTTTGCACAGTGATGGAAATCATCAAAAAGACAACCTACTGAATGGGAGAAGATAGTCACAAGATACATCCAATAAGGGGTTAGTACCCAAAATATATAAAGCACTTATACAAATTAATACACACACATGCACAAACAAACCAACTGAAAAATGGTTGGAGGACCTGAACAGACATTACTCCAAAGAGGACATACAGATGACCAATAGACTTATGAAAAGATGTTTAACATCACTAATCATCAGGGAAATGCAAATCAAAACCACAATGAGATATGATCACACCCCTGGCAAAATGGGTATCATCATAAATAAACAAATAACAAGTGTTGGCGAAGATGTGAAGAAAAAAGAAACCTTGTGTGTTGTTGGTGGGACTGTGAATTGGTGCAGCTACTGTGGAAAACAGTATGGAGGTTCCCCCAAAAAAGGAAAAATACAACTACAATATGACCCAGCAAATCCACTTCTGGGTATTTATCCAAAGAACTCCAAAACACTAATTCAGAAAGATATATGCATCCTTATATTTATTACAGCATCAACTACATTAGCCAAAATATGGAAGCAACCTAAGTTTCTGAACATGGACAAATGAATAATGAAGAGGTGGTACATACATGGGGTGTGACAAAAGTAGGTTTACAGTTGTATGTGAAACATGGAGTTCATTATGGTATTATTATTTATTAGTTATTGTATTATTTTCCATATGAACAACTGTAAACCTACTTTTGCCCCACCCTGTATACAATAGAATATCACAGCCAGGACAAATGAAAGTTTGCCATTTGTAACAACATGGATGGACCTAGGGGATATTATGCTAAGTGAAATGTCAAACAGAGAAAGACAAATACCATATGATTTCACTGATACGTGGAATCTAAAGAACAAAATAAACAAAACGGAAACAAACTAATAGATACAGAGAACTTTTTTTTCAGCCAACATTTTTGTGGTTGTGAGGTGGGAGGGGAGCTGTGGAGATGGATAAAGAGGGGGACAGGATTAGGATGTGCAAATTGCTGCTTATATATAAAAACAGTCATAGGAATACAGGTACAGCATGGGGAAGACAGTCAATAATATTGTAATAACTATGTATGGTGTTGGGTGAGTACTAAAGTGTTCAAGGTGCTCACTTCCAAAGTTATAAAAATGCCCACTCACTATGTTGCACACCTGAAACTAACATAATATCATGTCAACTGTAATTGAAAAATAAAATTTAAAACTAATATATACATATAGCACTTACATAGCTAGTTCTTTTCATTTAGGAAGCATGGCTTCCCAATTTTAGTGTACGTACTCGTTAGCTTGGGACCCATTTCTAAGAGAATTCTTCGTTAAGAAAAAGGGCTGAACATTTTTAACATTTTTTTTCCTGAGGAATCAGTAATTAATAATACTGAAAAAGAAACCCAGGCATCTACTGAAAACTAACCATAGGATTTTTACCTATAACAAAGGAAGGCATGGTTTCTTCACGGGCTAACTATAATCATAGAAGTTGTTTGAGTGGTGTATCTCTCTCTCTATATATAAAATTTGTTGTTGTTCTTACCTCTTCTCCCCTCTGTATGCAGACGCTGCAAAGAGGATGAGGAGGGACGAACTGGTGGTGACCATGGAAGAGACGGTTGGGCAGGACGATGCTGCTGCGCTAGGCAGCCCTTTTCCTGGCCTGGAGCCGGCGCCTGCGGGCCGCCTGGGGGCGCCATATTCCGAGGCCTGGGGGTACTTTCACCTGGCCCCGGCGCGCCCTGGACAGCCGTCGGGCTACTGGGCCACCTGCCGGCTGTGCGGGGAGCAGGTGAGCCGAGGCCCGGGCTTCCACGCGGGGACCCCGGCGCTGTGGAGGCACCTGAAGAGCGCGCACCGGCGGGAGCTGGAGAAGAGCGCCGCACGCCGCTCACCGCCCCCCGCCCCCGGGCCTGCCGCGGCCGCAGAGGGCGACTGGGCGCGCCTGCTGGAGCAGATGGGCGCGCTGGCCGTACGGGCCAGCCTGCGAGAGCGCGAGCTGGCGCGGCGCGAGGCGGCCGTGGAGCAGGGCGAGCGCGCCCTGGAGCGGAGGCGCAGGGCCCTGCAGGAGGAGGAGCGAGCGGCGGCCCAGGCGCGGCGGGAGCTACAGGCCGAGAGGGAGGCGCTGCAGGCGCGGCTGCGGGAAGTGAGCCGTCGCGGAGGCGCCTTGACCGCGGCCCCGCTGCAGACTCCTCTCAAAGAGGAGCCCGAGGGGGAGAGGGACGGCTACATGATCACTAAGGTCCAGCTGTAGGTTTGGGCTGCTCCGGCCACCCCATGCCAGCGCTACTCCAAGTGTGGTCCGCGGACCGGCGTCTTCAGTCTCACCTGGGAGTTGAATCTCAGGCCCGCTGCCTCCTGGTGAATCGGAACCTCCCCTGGGAATCTCCTTGAAAAGCGCTTCCGAGGCCTGAACAAAACCAAAAGTCATTTCCATCTGTGGTCACCTGGGGTGCCTGGGAGCAGAAGCTCCAGCAGCCCCCTTTGCTGTTGGCATTGAGTGGGCATCGTGCAGGGAGTGGTTTCCCTCCAAATGCCCTTGGGAGTGATACCTCCAGCGGCCCGTTGAACCTAAATCTCCGAAGGCCTTTCACCTGGTGACTCTGAAAGGACAGAAGCTTCCTTACACACCAAAGACTACCACACCACGTGCCTGTACACCAGCCAGGACAACCCAGGGTGGAGGGGCCGTGGAAATAATGGTAAAGCATTGTATCCAAAAGAAAGAGTTTTAGTCATTTCCTAACGAGTAAATCTTTGATGAGCAATCTTTGCCCAGCACCAAGTTCAGAAAAGGGGGCCCACTCAGTTTCAACGACTGCTCTTACCCACTTGATCTCTTGTGCCTCCACAGGGCAGTCCCGAGAAGCCTTCTGTTTACTCTCTTCCCAGTTTGAACATACCAAGTGCGCCTTGTTCTATTTCATCTCAGCCGCCTTCTTTCCCGTTTCAGACCCACTGGCAGCTACCGTCAATGTCCCCACTTTCTGCCTCACACCTGCCTCATTACCAGGAAAACATGATCTCATCCCTCGCTACTAGGAAGAGCACTTCCTTCCCCACCTGATTCCACAGTGCCTGCTTTGGGGTCAACGAAGAGGGCATCCCTCCCACCTGAGGCAGACTCCTCTAGTGTTTACATCCATTCCTTTTCCACCTTCACTGGCTCTTTGCTCCATTAGAGTTCCTCTGTTTCTCGTATGCCCTCCCTTTCCCCAGACTTCCTCTTCCTCAGAAATACCCAGTTTCCCTTGCACTGAAAAGAACGACTTCCCCAGCCTGGACGCACTCAGCTGAACCACCATCCAAGGAGGGTCAGGTCGTCCTTCCTGCGTATTCCTCCTCCCCATTCTTTGTCTCCTCCATTCCATGGTCAGCTCTCCATGCTACACTGGGCTCTCCAGAAGCCACCTCAGTCTCCTGGTGGCTGAATATAATTATTTATTCGGGCTTCATTTTGCTTCATCTCTCCCTTCATGAAATTTCTCCTTTGGTACTCTTCCTGTAGAGAATTCCTTTTCATGATACAGACTGGTTCCTAAACGATTTTTCTTAGGCCTATTTTTTCCTCACTGTTTTACATATTGAAAAATTTCAAGCATCTAGAAGCAGTTGAAAGACCCGTGCAATGAATATCCATATCTGCCCTCCGCCTGAACGCGACAGTCGTTAACATTTGCCATACTCACTTTTCCCTCCACCCCATCCATACATCACATTTCTTCCCCAAGTCTTTCAGGATGTATCTGCTAAGAAAAAAGACACTGTTCTACATGATTACAGTGCAATTATCATACCTAAGAATATAAGCAATTTCCTAATAGCCTCTAATGTAGACTCCTTAATCGAAATTCCCCAACCGTCCCAAGAATATCTAATCTTCTTTAAAAATAGGCTCCAAAGTTAATATATTACTTTTGATTATAACCCTTTTAGAATCTCCTTTAGTCTAGAACACCACCCTTACTAGTTTTTCCCCTGACACTGTTTAAAGAGTCCCAGCCATCTGTCTTATAGAATATCCTGTATCTGGATTTGCCTGTTTGCTTAGGCCAGTTTCCACACTCATTCTGAGTTCATCTACCTCTAAGAGCTGCAACAATCACCTGTGTGCCCATGGCTCCTGAACACTTCCGGGCTGTGTGTGCCCCCAGCCCTGCCCCAAACCCTGGCCTGTCCTTCATGTCTAATCCCCTGCTGTGTGTTTCCATTTCTACTTGCAAAACTGCCACTCCAGCTGGAAAGAGCCAGTCTATTCAATGCCACATCTCCACCCCTCATCTCTCCTGGACTCTTAAAATGTATCAGGTACATACATACTTTACATGTATTCTCTTACACTATCCTCACAGCAGCCCCATAAGGAGGTATTAATAGTGGGTTGGCCAAAACGTGCATTTGTTTTCTTCCATAAGATGGCTCTAGTAGCACTTAGTTGTTTTTAACTTCACTCAAAACAATTTTGTTAGACTGTATTGTGTCAGCTGTCATATCAGTGTGCAGTTTTTTAAAACTTATCAAAACTGGCGAGTTTTTGTGTAGCCATTTTAATAGTGAAGATGGAAGAAATATGCAACATTTTAGGCATATTATGCTTTATTATTTCAAGAAAGGTAAAAACACAACTGAAACATACAAAAAAGATTTGTGGATAAGGTGCTGTGACTGATCGAATATGTCAAAAGTGGTTTGCAAAGTTTTGCACTGGAGATTTCTCTCTGGACGATGCTCCACGGTCAGGTAGACCAGCTGAAGTTGACCAATCAAATTGAGACATTGAGAACAATCAACATTACACCATGCAGGAGATAGCCAACATACTCAAAATATCCAAATCAATGAAGTTATTGGTGAAAATGAAAAACATGTCTTTATCTTCCAGACAAAACTAAAAGAACTTTTTGGCCAACCCAACACTAGGCCTGTTTTACAGCCAAAGAAACCGGCATAGACAGGAGTTAAGCGGTTTGTACAAGAAGCCAACTGTTAAGTGGTAGAGCTGAGATGCAAACCCAGTCTTTACCTCCAGTTGCCAGGCTCCTCGCCACTGTACTCTCTCCCTTATTCAGTCACCTGGCTGGCACACCTGTTTCCTCCCTAACTCCAATTCCAGGTAGAACCATCGGTGACATTAGCAGGCACTAAGCATTCACCATGTGCCAGGGCCATGCTAAATGCTTTACAAGAATAACTGTCTATCCTGCAGCAACCCCATGACAGAAGTGCTCTTATGCCCATTTTGCAGAGGAAGAGACAGGCTCAGGGGAGCTAAATAATGTCTTTGGAGTCACACAACTACTGAGAGACAGAATGGGACTTGAACTCCAGTCTCACAGAATCAATCCTAGACCCCTAATCTACTGAGTCTATTTCTACAAAATATCACACCTGTCTTCCTTAAGATGCCACCTGTCAAACTCAGGCCCCATTTATCAGTCATCTGGGGTTCATCTTCCTGTCCTTGTCTTCCCCCACTGATCCCTACCTGACATTCACCTTGGCTAGAAGAATTGTACTAAGCCAATGCTAGTATCACTTTTCCTGCTCAAAAGTCTCTCTGGGATCACCTATCATCTACAGGCTTCAGCTATGTGGCCTGACCTCCAAATCCACCTGCCCGGGCCAGTCTCAGGTGGCCCCTCCCCTACATACTCTCCAGCCAATCGGACTCCGTGTTCTCCCTCACATGCCCTGGTCTTGGTGTCTCTCTACCTCTGTTCACCCTCCCTCCACTTAAAAAATCTCTCTAATCTTTGAGTATGAAAAATCCACTCATTTTTCTAAGATCAAGCCCAAATTTGCCTGCCTGCATGAAGCTTTCCTTGGTTCCTCCTTGTCTAGAGATGATTCCTTACTTTGCTGGACTCCTACCGCATTTTACATCTCATGACCTTTGAACGGGCCACCTAGCATGTGACCAGGTGGGTTCTCTGCCAGACCCTGGGCCCTTGCAGTTCAGTCAACCTTCTACTCCCACAATGCCTTGCATAAAATAGCTGCTTAATAAATATTTGAGGCATCAAATCCACTCAATGTGTTTAAAATTTTTACGGGTTAGTTTTTTCATAATTATTAATATAACTATTCATTTATCTTTAATTCTCTGAGTAGAATTCATAACAAAAAAATAAGCTAAAATGAAATTGTAGTAATGATTTTTTAAACTGCCTATTCAATAAAAATTAATTAGTATCAGTTATTGGGCTGTTTGATTTGAATCCAATCAAATACTCTAGCATGTCATTATCAGGAATGTTTTTCTTAAAACTACTTTTTTCATTACCAAAGTACTACAAATGCAATACCCCAATCTGGGGAGAACAGCAGGAAAAACCACTACCACCCCACACAGTCCTGTGAACTTGGTGAAACTGCTAATCACGTTTATGCTTTACTCTTCCTTTGGAATTTTCACATTGCTCTAACAATAATAGTAAAAGTCATTTCTCTTAAGTACTGACATTTAACTTCTTTATGTGGAAATAAGTTTGACTGTAAGATCTGAATTTGGACTCCTTTGCAGGAAAAAAAAAAACTTTTACAAATATCACTCTTCTACTGTGTTGGCCAAAAAGTTCGTTTGTTTTTTTTCCATAAGATGGCTCTAGAAGCACTTAGTTGCCTTTAACTTCATTTGAAACAATTTTGTTAGATTGTATTGTGAAAGCTGCGATATCAGTGTGCATTTTTTAAAAACTTACCGAAATCGGTGAGTTTTTGTGTAGCCATTTTACTACTGAAGATAGAAGAAAATATGCAACATTTTGAGCATATTATGCTTTTTTTATTTCAAGAAAGGTAAAAAACACAACTAAAACACACACACAAAAGATGTGTGCAGTGTATGGAGGAGGTGCCGTGACTGACTGAACATGTCGAAAGTGGTTTGTGAAGTTTCACGCTGGAGGTTTCTCACTGGACAACGCTCCACGGTCGGGTAGACCAGTTGAAGTTGATAGCAATCAAATTGAGACATTAATTAAGAACAATCAATGTTACATCATGAGGGAGATAGCCGACATACTCAAAATTTCCAAAAATAAAGTTATTGGTGACAATGAAAATTGGATCTTTTTGCTCTACAGAAAGAACTGTAACGGACTTTTTTGGCAAACCAGTATTTCATCAATTGTTAGAACCATTAAAATAAGCAAAGATTTACTTTTGGAATCTTAACCACTCCCTCAAGAAACATGGCTAATGAGCATCGGAACAGCTGCTCAGGGGCGGGCGGCGGGGCGGGCAGGGTGGAAACAGCCAGCCTGACTGGTGACTGCTGGCTGTGGGAGGTAAGGGAAGGCTTTCTACTTTCTGCTTTATGCACCACTGCAAATTCATAATAGAGTATAAAATTACTTACATTTCACATATGAAGAATCCTCACTTAAAATAAAATCTCCAACACAACGACTGATACCATCCCCACTTCCAGAAAAGCCTAGAAGGAAATGTAGCCCTTGTCCAGGCCAACTCCATCATCTGACAGGAGAAAAATGAGTCCCAGGGTGGCCTGTCCAGTACCGAGAGATAGTGGCCATGACAGCTGACGGGCCTCCAGCCTCCTGAACAGTATTCCGCCTCCTTGGCTGTGAGTGCTCTGCTGGCAAAGCACAAGAACTGTCAGGACCAACCAGCTGAGCTGGCACCCCGAGGTCAACGAAACGGTGAGACCAGGGAATGCCCAGGTGGGTTCTGGGGATTGCTTTGGCCTCTCTGGCTGTGGCCTCATCTGCTCAGAGTTGTCACTACTGATGGGTGACAGTGACACGCCTCTCCTACGGCAGCAGGGCTTCCCTCATTTATGTGCCTGGACTTGCCAATAGCAGCGCCCAGGGGCTGCCTTTGAGAGCAACACATGCATTGCATTATCGAGGTGGATGGCTGGAACTGGGATGCGGACAGCCCTGAATCAAACTCAGCTCCTGCCCCGAGGCCACTTTGGGTTGAAATTTGGCATGGAGAGGGGGTGTGGGGACAGCAGGGTGGTGACAACCAAGCTTGAAACAGGCAGGGCCCTTTAGGACCTAAGTTTGTCATCCTTGGGGGTTGGAGAAGAAAAGGGTTTGGCTTGGTTGGGGCTGAGCTTCTACTTTAAAAAGCTGTCCACGTCTTTAATATTTCAGAAAAGATCCAGAAGCACCAGGCTTTGTTTTGCTGCCCTGGAGTCATTAGGGAGTTCTATTTCTGAGGGTTTGAACTTCTTGCCTTTCCACAACTGGACTCTGTTCCTTTGTTTGGAAAATGGATGAGGTGACAGTCAAGGTCCCTTTTGACTTTAATATGCTTTGATGACATGAAATACAGTGAAACATCAATTGACCTCTGAGTGAACCAGTTGCTCTGTTTAATTGGATTTTCTTGTTAACTGCAGATTTAGAAGAAAATGTTGAAAGTCACATATGTATGCTTATTATTAAAATGATTGTGTATCAAGCTGCTTCTTCCACAGCATTGTGCTACTGACTCTATCAGATCCATACATAGACCTGAAATGTGTGCAGCAGTGATCAGCACGCTCTCCCTCAGTATACTTTCTGCGCTCACAACTCCACAGGCAGGGCAGGTATACATGTCCATGTTTTACACATGAGGCCCCACTCTTCGACAAGGCCAAGTGACCTGCTGAGGACCACACAGCTAGCAAGCCTGGAGCTCCATCCATGGATCCCGGTCATATCCGGGGCCAAACAGTTATGCTTCCTTCCAGGCCTCTCTTCTGGCCCATCTCGTCATTAGGCTAGGACTTCTGTGTCCTGGCCTGAGTGCCTGCCAACACTCGGGTCACTGGTGGCTATTTCCCACCCACGAGCCCTAGTGCTGGGTGCCAGCCAGCTTTGCCTGGGGAAGCAATCATGGCCTCTGTATTAGCTTCCTGTTGATGCTGTAACAAATTACCACAACTTAGTGGATCAAAACAACATAAATTTGTCTTACAGTCCTGCAAGTCAAGAAATGGATCTCAAAGTGTTGGCTCTTTCTTAAGGCTCTGAGAGAATCCAGTTTTTGCCTCTTTTAGCTTCTAAAGCATGAGGTTTCCCACATGCTTCGGCTTGCAGCCTCTTATCTTCAAGGCCAGCAAGGGCCAGCCTTTCTCACACTGCATCATCGGTCTCCCTCTTCCGAATTAAAAGAACACTCTCCATCTTTACGGTTAGAATTAACATGTGGGTTCTCCCCTGCCAGGTAACACACTAAAAGTGCAAGGATTAGGACACAGACAGGGAGAGGGAGCGGCTCCCATTACTGCAGCACCACACTGCCCAGCCCAGGTCTGGGAAGGGGTGTGAGAGAGGCGCTTACAGGCCCCTCTGCCCCAGAAATCAATCCTTCAGTGGGGATCCTAATCTTTCCCCGTTTACATCTCATTATCTCTGCCCAGTGCAGGGACCACTCTGACTTTTCTGAGACAGATACCTGGAAGGCGGGTGTGAAACGTGCATCTGGGGGAAATCAGAGGCCTCCACTGCTCTGAGAACACTGGTAAATTTGCCCACTAACTAGGGTCCTGGTGACCAGGAAGGTTGGGTGGTGGTGCGTGAGGAGGTGACCAAGCTTTTGGAGTCAGATGTGAATTAAAATACAAGCTTCTGACTACATATGTGAAGTGTCACCGTGGCAACCACTTTAAGCCCTCTGAAATCCAGTTTCCTCCTCGGGAAAATGAGGACAACGCATACCTTAAAGTGTTGTTATGTGATTAAGCATGATATTATGCAGGCAAAGTCTGACATACAGTTTAAACTCAGCCACTACAACTTCTAATTATCTAAATGACTAGCAGACACGTGGTCCTGTCCGAAACGCCCATGGAGACATTCAGTTCATGCCCACAGGTCCTTGAGATCTGGTCCAGTCAAAACTGCCCATGAGCATATCTGGTCCCTGCCACATGGTCCTTGTTTTGGTCCTGTCAAAACACCCATGTTTAGCAAACACTCCTAGGTTCAAATAGCCTATGTTTATTTATACATTTGGTTTATAGGATTCGTACACTTTTTTACTGGCCCAACAATCCTGCAGTAGCTCTACTGCCAATAACCTGTCTTGCCTCGGTAACCTAACCAGCCATACGTAGCTCCTGGGGTTGAGTAAATGGGCCGATGTGAACCAAATGTTTCCATGGATGTTCTGGTACAGGACCAAATATCAAGGACATTTCGGCAGGGACCAAATGTTGCCATAGACATTTTGGATGGAAGTGAGTGTCCTGCAAGGATCTGAACAGGAGCTCCAAACCAATCCAAAGAATCTCAGAGAGAGCAGGTTCCTTGAGGCGATTCCAGAGAACAGAGGCACACAAATCACAAAGGTTTACCGGGTCATTTCCCTTCAGGATAGAACAATTTTTCTATCAAAACATAATTTCAAACCTGATTTGCCAGATGAGGTAACCTGGTCACAGCTCAATATGACTTGTGACTACAAAGTAAGCCGACCAATCCCACAAATAACTATGTCAACACCTACCCATCTGAGTGCTTTCCCTTCAAAGTAGTCACCTTGGAAGATACAGTGACTCCAAAAGGCTTCCACACTGAAACACTTCCAGAACCCCTCTTTTAGAGCAGTTCTCAGAGTTGCTGGCACGCTCTTGAAAAAAGACCCTTAAGCCCTGCTGGTGTGGTTCAGTGGATTGAGTGCCGGCCTGCGAACCAAATGGTTGCCAGTTCATTTCCCAGTCAGGGCACATGCCTGGGTTGCAGGCCAGGTCCCCAGTGGGGGCCATGTGAAAGGCAACCACACATTGATGTTTCTCTCCCATTCTTTCTCCCTCCTTTCCCCTCTCTCAAAAATAAATTAAATCTTTTTAAAAAAATCCTTAAGTTGACAAATACTCATTTTTCCAGGAAAAAATTTGTTTTAAAAGAGCTGATAGTTAGTTATTCAGAGCCCAGTCTGGTAAATGTGGTAGACGATTAACCAAATTAACTTTTCTGAATAATACAGTATGATTATCATAAATCAAAGATAATGATTTTTGTGTGGCTCATAAATTGGCCTTGATAGTGTTGTATATTAAGGTTAAGGTAGCACGGTCATTATGATGTGGATGAATTCAGAGCGCGCTGGGAGTCGTTACATATTTAAATAGCATTGACTGTTTCCTTTTATGAAAATTTTAATTATGACATTCTCTGAGATCTGATTTCACAGCACTAAAATGAAGACTTCAAGGAAAAGCACTAAATGCTAATGGAAGCTTTATTATTTCAGTATATATTCTCCTGGGCCTCTGGGCAAGATAAGTAATGACCAGATGAATGAGCTGGCAACCCTCCTGGCCTCGGAAGTCTACTTGTGATCGGAAGCTAAGTAACACGCTGTCATGTGCCAAAATACATTTAATACTATTCCGCCAACTTGTCCCTGTCTTTTGCTTTCTGGGCAATGAAATACCATGGCATTTCTACATTAAGTGGAAAAAGCTAGCTTTTTGCTGGAAGTGTTTCCGGAAAATCATTCTCACTCAGCAGGCAGAAGACACTGTTTGCCTCCATTCACATGAACTTCGCCAAGCGTGTCTGCTCCTCATTCTCTACAGAGTTTCTGACTTACATGTTCTCCATCAACTCCAATCCAGTGACCTAATTCATGTTGCATTTTTTTTGTACTTTAATGATCTGTTGGTTAGACTTCAAACCACAAAACCCAAATGTCTGAGCGGGCAGTTACCTTTATTCTCAGGTAATGAGAAGAAATACATAATAAAACGAGGGGCTGCAGCATCAGTAACCACACATTCAAACCCCTTAAAAGTACAACTAAGATATTTTTGAAGGCAGATTTTAGAAGATTACCCTAAAAACGTCTGGTCTGAAGACAGATCTGAAAACATTAAACCACAAGCCAAAGTGCCCCTTCCTCCTCCACCCTAAGAACTTTTGGCTCGTGAAAAAACTTTTAAATGAATAAAAACTATTTTGGATTAATACTCTCTTGAGAACTATCAAGACCTTCATTGACTACTTGACCTTTACATTCTACCAAATACTATCAAAGAAATAAATGTAAGCTCCAAGAATGCAAGGAGTCTTTCCCAGTTTGTTTACTACTATATCCCAAGTGCCAAGAATTGTGCATGGCCTGTATAAAGCACCTCATGGGTACCTGCTGAATGAATGCATGTTGTCGAAATATCTTCATATAAAAGCATCTGAAATCTAGTTCTCAGAGTTCTCCTTGTATCTCCTTGCTCCCACAGGGAACTGAGAGCCAGCAGGGGAGCCTGCTGGGTCTCCCTGCTAGGCCTCCAGACAGCTCCTCTTCCAAAGTCACGCAGAATCCATCCCTCCTTTGAGGACTGTGGGGGCCATCTACAATAGCTTCTATCCTTTCTCACTGTCTTTCTCATTATCAATCTCCTGCTCATGCTCCAACATTCATGAAGAAATCCAGCTTCTGCTCAGTCTTCTGGTCCACACCTTTCTCCGAGCATCACCTTGAGGAATGCAGACGGTCCACCAACTTACCTCAGCCTTCCTGGCTTCAGTAACCACCATCTCCACTCCAGGATTCTACTACAACTGTACTCTTGGTAATGGTAGCATGGCATAATACTACTAATAATTTCTAATATTTGAGGGCTTTTATTATGTGCTGGACACTGCTCAGTGCCACATACGCCTTATTATCTCATTTAAACTTTCCAACCACCCATGAAGACACTAAGGTACCCAGTTTTAAATACATGTTTAAACAGCACTCGGCTCAGGAGGGGTGGGTCTGCAATTTGAACCCCGGTCAGCCAGACTCTTCAACCTGTGCTCTCAACCCGTGGGGTGAAAATAATCACGATTTAAATGATGGCTCTGTCACTCCGTCACACGAGCTCTTGGATGCTGAGCAAAATTAAAACCTCTCTAGGCCTCAGTTTTCTAATTTATGAAACAATGTCAGAAATAAAGAAGACAATATGTTGAGTGCCTAGCACAGTGCCTGACATACCACAAACATGTGTTCCATCCATCCTGCCAACAAGCACTTCCTGAGCACCTCCTACACGTCCAACTGGGGAGGGACTGAAGACACAGCAGTGGGTGAGACAGACCAGGTCTCTGCCTGCACAGGTCTGTGTGGCATCTGGCAGGTGCTCGGTAAACATTTCACAGATGAAACAAGCTTTCAAGGGGGTCTGCCAGCCTCCACTCTACCTCTTATCCATCAGCCAGTTATTCTGCTATAAAGCAATCTAATGAGGGCCTTTCCCTGCTTAAAATCCTTCATCGTCAAAAAAGATAAAATCCAAATTTCTTACCACAATAAGCTAGAATGGCTGTAGTAAGCGGCCCGGTTCCTCTCCCCACCCTGCCCCACTCCGCCTCCACTTCTTTAAGCAGCGAAAACCTTTCTTCATATGTAATCTGTTTGGAAGCCTGAAGTGAAAACCAGACCAACAGAGACCTATTCTGGTACAAGGCATGAGAACTGGACACCATCAGTCTGGCATCCTAACCCTTTTCTACCCTCATCAAGCTGTGCGTGCACACACAGCTGCAGCTCAGAAGGCAATGCCATAGGTTCTGTCAAACAGATTGAAAACCAAGCTTTACCTCAATGTTGTTCTAACTGCAGGGCACAATCCGTTAGTGGATTATGAAATTAGTTTAGTGTTTGGAATCAGTGATTTGGCAAACGAAACCATATAAGAGTGCAGTACATGAGCTAATGGCCAAGTATTGGTATATAAAACCCATCACATATGCACACACAGACACTTGAGCACTAAGCTGTGATATAAACCATGGCTTAGTGCGGATCACAGTCAAAACAACCTGAGAGCCACTGTATGACCTTCTCTATGCAGCCTCAGTTTCCTCCACGTTTCCTCACACAAAACTCCGTCCGCAGAGAGCCACTTGCAGTCCCTCCACCCTTCCTGCCCTCTCACTTCCATGCTTGTGAGTGCACACGCCAGGCCTGGTGCTAGGCACTAGGAATGCAGTGAGAAAAAACAAGGTCTTGCCCACATGGCATTCAAGAATCTAGACAGACAAGTATCATACAGGTCACCCTGATTAATATGTAACTGTGAGCCAAAATAAGCGGTCTAAGTGAAACAAATATGGATTTTCAAGAACATTTATCAAAGGCTATTATAGTCTAGGGGGACAAAGGAGGCATCCCTGAAGAAGAATCAATTAGCAGAATCTAAAGGATATTGCAGGGCTAACTAGGTAAAAGAGTGGAGAGAGCATTCCAGACATAACAAAATATAAGCAACCCTGGAAGGAAAGGACATGGCATATTTGAGAAACTGAAGTGGAGGCCAGCATGAGGGAGCCCACAGAACACATGGGAGAGAGGTCCAAGATAACTGGAAAACCTAGCAGTGACAAGACCAGGCGAACCGTGCGGGCCAGGATTTCGTGTTCTGCCCTCAGAGTAAGGGGAAGCGACTGGAGGATTTCAACAGGAGATAATGAAAAGAGACTTGTGAAAACAGTGTCTGCCGTGTGCATGGGCTGAGCAGGGGAAGAAGTGGCTGCCTGGGGACCAGTTAGGAAAGTGCGGAACAGTCCGGGTGAGTGGTGACAGCGAACTGGTTTACTGTATTGGGAATTAGGGGGATGGCAAGAGAAGGTGGTGGTACTGAACAGAGGCCGACTCCTAGGTTCTGGCTTGTACAACTGTCTAGATGGTGCTGCCAGCTAAGAGTAAACTGGAAAAGACCAAGTTTGGAGGAGACTATGAATTTGACCTTGAATAAGCTGCATTTATGGTGACTTTGAATTAGGTATGTGTCCTAAAAGAACGTGGACGTCATGAGTACACAGATGGTAAATGAAACCGGGCATATGAGAGTGAGGAAAATGCCTGGGGTTGAGCCCTAAAGGCCTCTCCGTTTCCTGGTGTTCTATTCCTACCTGCTATAAATGTGTATGATTATACCCAGTTAACTACACAATTATACCCACTTTAAAGTTCAAATATAGAAATAAAGAAATAAAAAGTGAAAGTCTATTCACTCCTTGGATAATTAATATTAACAGCTCAAAATATACCCATATATTTTTTAAATGGGATTATGCTATGCATACTTTTCTATGTTTCTTTTTTAAATCAGCAATGTAGTGAAAGTATTCTTCTATATCAGAGTATATATAGTTCTATCTTACTCATCTGAAGGGTGACAAAGTATTGTACGTTAGGACTGTATAACAAACCCCTTGGTTAAGTATCTTCTCATGCCACTGTCCCCCTCTGCCTTGCTCACCGAACCCTGATTCCATTCCAACAGCAACACGGTCAGCCCAGGTGATGGTTCATGACTGGTTAAGTCGATTAAGACCATGTTATTGTCTTTTCTTTCTTTCTTTCTTTTTTTCTTTCTTTCCTTTCTTTTTTTAGGTTTTAAAATACTTTAAAAAGGGGGGCGGGGCGGGGGGGGGGGAACACAGACAACTGTAATTGAACAACAATAAAGTAATTTAAAAAATTAAAAAAAAATAAATGTATTGATTTTAGAGAGAGAAATGCTGAGTTGTTCCACGTATTTATGCATTTATTGGTTGATTCTTGTATGTGCCATGACTAGGGATCGAACCCACGACACTTGGTGTACTGGGATGATGCTCTAACCAAATGAGCTACCCAGCCCGGGCCTAGTGCTCACCTTTTCAACTTCCCTTGCAGCTTTGGGTAGTCGTGTCATCAGGTTCTGGCTAATGAACTTAAGGGGAAATCTGCAATGACAGCTTCTGAGTAAGCTTTTGCTTCCTAATAAAAGCGAACTAACGTGAGTACTACTCTCTGTACCCTTTCTTCCTATTTTGGACATAAACGTGATGACTAAAGCTCCATCGGTCACTTTGCAACCACAAAGCCACAAACCAACACTAAGAACAGTAAAGCAGAAAGGCAGAGAGGAAGCCTGGGCTGATACAAAGAGACACACGCACAACACCGACTCATTTTAAAGAATCCAAATGTATTTCCAACTTTAGAGTCTAAAAAGGTAAAATACAACGTTCTGAATTAAAGAGTCAAAGACGTAAGTGATGCCCTACAAAGATAAGAAGCACATTTAGAACAAGATGTTAGAGAAAATACTTCCAACTGTTCCTGAGAACGCCTTTACATGTTGGGCCAGAAATGCCTCTCTGGCTCCCTGCCAAGCACATGCCTGTGTCCTGCAACTTGACCTTTGCGCGAAATCGCTGACATCTCTTTTGCTAGACTTTGTGTGTGATTTCTGTCTTCTTCTGCATGCAATCTGAAAATGTATCAAATTAAGAAATAATCTTTTACACAAACAGCTGAAAGGCATTTGATTTGGGTGAACTATTACTTAAGTTTGTAACTAGAAAGAAACGAAACAATCAGAAGTGAAAATTGTTTAAAAGAAGAAAAAAATTCCTCTCTTCTTGAGAAAAAGTGCTTCCTAGCTATTTAATTCTAGAAAATTCTGTTATTTTGCTCTAATGTTGATGGTTTCTTCTGTTCTCAAATTTTACCAGCTTCTCACGTTCTGACAAAAATATAAGATGTGAGATTTCTCAAATTTAGCAACTTATAGCTCCACTTAAAATAAACACTTAAAGGCTATTAAATTAATGTATAATGTATTAAATTAATGTATACTGTGTGAATAAACTACAATTTAAAATATTAGACACAAAGTGATGTTACGTGTAATCCAAATTGTACATAATTCATATCTATGCTTCTAAACAAACAGAAGCTCACACTTGTACTTCTTTTACAGTTGACAAAGTACTTTTATATAAATTTTCTCATTTTCTACTCAAGACAGACGTGTGCGATAGACAGTATTTCACAGTTGGAAATCAGACCCAGACAGTACGAGTGCGTTAACTACTACACAGTGTAGCCCTGAGACTCTGATCTGCAAACGGTTTTAATAATGCAAATATCACATATATTTCGATTTTTATCACCATTTTCAAGTTTCCATTTTCTTAACAAAAGAAAACAATGAAAAAAGTTTTCTGCAATCCAGTAACAAAAATGGGAAATACAGAGACAATACACTAACCCAATGAGTAAGACCTACCAGAAAAAAACGTCTACTTTGGTAGTTCTGTATCGTTACTTATTTACTGGGCACCAGAACCAAAACCACATTTAAGTAATTCTTTTCTATTTTAGAGAAAATAATGCAGGCAACAGGAGTTGCCTGTGGCCTCCAAGTCTAATGTACGTATATGTGTGTTAGGGCGTGTAGGTGGCCAGGAAGGATATAGAAAAATACTTTATCCGGATCTGGAGTTCGAGGGCCTCTGATTATCCCAGCTTAGCCCTAAAGGGACTGACAATTTGGTAACATGGCTCATCTTTAGTAATGAATTTCTTTGTATTTTCCCATTCCCTTTTCTTTACAAGGACCCTCTACCATTTAGACTAGAAACTCCCACAGGCAGCCTTTCTTTCTGAATGACCTCTCCTTCTGTACAACTGTTTTTCAGAATTTCCCTTTCCTATTCCAAATCTTGAAGACTTTTCTTTACAGTAGATGAGGGAGCCATAACTTATGTTCACTGCCAGGACAGGGTCAGGCCCAGCATGAATTTCCCAGCAAGGAGCCGAGAGAAACTCTAAACAAAGGACAGTGGGCACTGGAAGGGCAGAGCCACCGCCTCGGAAAGCTGCGTGCGGTTCTGATATTTGAAGAGATCCCTTTGTAACTGCTCTGACAACTTACGAGGGAAAATTCTGGCTGGCAGTGAGTTTAAATCGTTGGTTCAATGAATCACTCTCTTTGATGTTATAATGTTTTTATTGCATTTGAGAACATTTGCAATAAATACTTCAGTTTGAGGCCTTGGCTAGGTACTCTGTTTATAGTAGAAATCAGATTTCTATGGCAAAACTCGATCGCCAGAAATGGGATTTATCAAAACTACAAATGCTAGCACACTGAGTATTTCAGTACTGTACTCAATTGTTCATATCTAAATGTTTCAGCTGTGAAACAAACCAATGTAAATGCTTAATATATAGTACAAATCAACAGACTCTTCACGGAAGAAAACATGAAAGGCTAATTTTCTACGCGTCACCTGTTCGTTAGTTCTTCAATAACATTGCTTATGTTATTTCAAGGATAAAACTTACGCACCACTGCCCATGTTTTCTCAGCATTTTTTATCTAAGTTCTAAAGGGCATAAACAAGAATGTATATAATCAGGATTGTTTTTATAAACTTTTGATTTTTTTGTTGCACATCTTACAATAATGATTATATGCAGACAAGGACAAATGTACATTTAAATCATTAGTGGGTACATGAGTTTTGCCTACATGGCTAGCTACTTATATGCATCTTATAAATGACAAGATAAAAATAACAAAGTTTGATAAGCTCATCCATGCCCTGTGAACTTTAATCCACTCACCGAATAACTTGATTAAGTCACTATTTATTAGTTTTGTTTTTTTTTTAAAAAAACTACAAACCACACTTTATCACACATTTCTGAAGCATGAGGGGTAAACTGTGATACAGGACCCTCTTGCCACTGGCTCCTTCGGAGGGAAGAGTTCTTCAATGAAGTAAGAGTTTCCAGCCTCTGTTAAAAAAGCTTGAACCGTGTTCTATGACTGACCTTCACTCTGCAGTCCCCTTGACCCAAGGCACTGTCCCCGGCGCATCTTGTTGAGGTTTCGTTTCTGGGAAGTTTTCTGCAAACCTCTCTCGTGCTTTCTCCCAGTTCTTTTTGCTCTTGTTTTGGAGAAGATGAACATCCTCAATTGAGGATGGTTTGCCCGTCCCCAAGCCTGCATGTGTTCGCCGAAGCTGAAGCTGGATCTGTTACCAAAGGTAGAGCAGAGGGCTTATTTACTGTACAAGTCAAAGCACGCTGAAATCTGCTGTGTCCAACTTAGTATTTTAACTGTAAGTCTCTGATTTAGAAAAGATTAATGCAAAAGAAAAACCTATCACATGCAGCAGATACAGACAGGAATATCTGTATGATTATAAACAGAACTTTTAAAGAACTCATTTTTCTGCACTGTCTTGCCTGTCAATAAGGACAGCTGACTCTGCTCCTAAAATCGCACTGAATTTCACTGAAATGCTGCAGAATCTGCCACCCCACTTTACCAACCCAAAGGTAAAGGCAACAGATGTATTCAAACCTACTGTCCTAGCCTAAGTAAGTGAACAGGTAGGTTAAACATTAAGAGTCATAAAAAGAACATGACTGCTTAGTTTCGTAAGAGGGGAATACTTCTCATTATTCTGAGAACCATTAAAAGCCACCAGTTACTGAGTGTCTAATGTATGTCAGGCACCACGCTGAGGCCTTTGTTTTCACAGTATCACTGAAAAAGTTATTATCATTCCCATTTTTACATATGACAACTGAAGTCCAAACTTGCCCCAAGTGCCACAGACAGCAAATGACAGAGCACATACTCTAGCCTAGGTCTGACAATAAAACCCAAGTTTTTCCCACTGTATCTCAATGACATAAGCTAGCTTACATTAAACTCACAGTGACCCATCCATTATTTCCTTAGGTACCAAGTAATTATTAAGAAAGTTCTTTAGTCATGTTACTTTGTAAGGTTTTTGTGAAAGATAATCTGAACCCTGATGAACCATGGGACTATAGAATTAAATCACTGTACACTGTTTTTCAAACATTATTCTTTCTATTTCTTGTTGTGACATAATCTGATTCTTGAACCCAAAACAAATTCTCCAGCTAATACAGAACCTGCCTATTTGTAAAATAACATAACTGCCCCTGCAATGCTTAGTACCAGGAAATCATTAAAAACAACTAAAAGATACAGGAAAACCTTTGGCTCAGGAAATAACATTTACTATCCTAGTTCCAATGAAGAAAACTTCAATTCTAAGAGGCCTCCTAAAAACACTAGAAGCAAAACAATGGCCCTGGCTGGTGTGGCTGAGTGCACTGAGTGCCAGCCTGTGAATCCAAGGGTCGCTGGTTCGATTCCCAGATCAGGGCATGTTCCTGAGCTGCAGGCCAGGTCCTTATTAAGGGGCGTGTGAGAGGCAACCACATATTGAGGTTTCTCTCCCTCTCTCTTTCTCCCTCCTTTCCCCTCTCTAAAAAAAAAAATAAATTATTTTTTTAAAAAAGCAAAACAGTGCACATATACATATTTGGTAATCATGAATGCCACAAAGGCAGTAATCATTTCTGTTTTTGCTTGCTGCCACACTACTAGCTCTTAAGGCAATTCCTGGCACATATTAGATACACAGAAAATATATCTACTGTAAGAATAAAGAGTGAAAGAAAATGCAAGTCTTACTGGAGTTTTCATTCCTCCGCCGTCCTTCCCTAGGCCCTCTCCTTTTTTCCAGCCCATCTTCTCCAGCATTTTCCGACCTTTGTTGCTATCAGTAATTTCACTTTTAAAAAAAATTAAGAAAAAAAAATTAAGATGGTAGTTGATTTCTAAAAGACCATTTAGGTCACATTTATAATAAACGAATAAGTTAAAAATAACTGATGCAACTACTCTAGAAAACTACTTTGGAAAAGTTAATACTTACGAATGAACAGATGCAGGAGCATCATCTCTTTGGAAAGTTCCTTCACTTCCAATCTGCTTCCTACGCTTTCCTGCTCTGTCTTTATATTTTGGATTCTTCAGCGCCTTTTCATCTTCATATTCTGTATTCTTTATAAACACAAAATATTCATTGAAAAAAAACACAAAGCTGATAAATAAAAACGCAATGTCTGTAGATCTGCCTCACTTTGCAAATATGGTTCAATGTGGTCTCTCTTAAACAATGAATTAAAACCATGATGTAAATAAAGACAATTATGTCACTGAATATACTATTTTTTTTCTACCCCCTTTAAGATGTTTGTTATCTGAAATTGTACTAAACACAAATTGTATACAGAACATAAATATGTAGATTATAATGTGTAATCATAAGATAATGAAATAATGTCTACTTTGACTGATGCTATGTACTCCTATTCTCATATTAACCACCAGTACTCAAAAAAATATGCAGAACCTCTAGGGCTGGAAAAAAATCTATTTTTCCTTTTCTCTAAGGACCTAAAATAGTTTAATTACTGTTCCTTAAAAAGGAAAAAGTAGAAAGTCTTTTTAAAATGGATAAAAAGCAAACACAGTTTTACTCGAGTA